>JAVIWB010000894.1:0-18531 GCA_031893035.1 Dermolepida albohirtum | reverse complement strand
CAGTTTCCACCTAACGCTACATGTGAGCTCTGTCTTATGGCGTCCTAAGGTTGCTAATAACTTCGGAACGAGAAGAGATACAATGTTCTGGTTTGAAGCAGCGTAACAGTCGTGTCACAATCTATAAGTACACACCTAAAAAACAATCACTTTTGAAAGTCAGTTTCCGCCTAACGCTACATGTGAGCTCTGTCTTATGGCGTTCTAAGGTTGCTAATAACTTCGGAACGAGAAGAGATACAATGTTCTGGTTTGAAGCAGCGTAACAGTCGTGTCACAATCTATAAGTACACACCTAAAAAACAATCACTTTTGAAAGTCAGTTTCCGCCTAACGCTACATGTGAGCTCTGTCTTATGGCGTTCTAAGGTTGCTAATAACTTCGGAACGAGAAGAGATACAATGTTCTGGTTTGAAGCAGCGTAACAGTCGTGTCACAATCTATAAGTACACACCTAAAAAACAATCACTTTTGAAAGTCAGTTTCCGCCTAACGCTACATGTGAGCTCTGTCTTATGGCGTTCTAAGGTTGCTAATAACTTCGGAACGAGAAGAGATACAATGTTCTGGTTTGAAGCAGCGTAACAGTCGTGTCACAATCTATAAGTACACACCTAAAAAACAATCACTTTTGAAAGTCAGTTTCCGCCTAACGCTACATGTGAGCTCTGTCTTATGGCGTTCTAAGGTTGCTAATAACTTCGGAACGAGAAGAGATACAATGTTCTGGTTTGAAGCAGCGTAACAGTCGTGTCACAATCTATAAGTACACACCTAAAAAACAATCACTTTTGAAAGTCAGTTTCCGCCTAACGCTACATGTGAGCTCTGTCTTATGGCGTTCTAAGGTTGCTAATAACTTCGGAACGAGAAGAGATACAATGTTCTGGTTTGAAGCAGCGTAACAGTCGTGTCACAATCTATAAGTACACACCTAAAAAACAATCACTTTTGAAAGTCAGTTTCCGCCTAACGCTACATGTGAGCTCTGTCTTATGGCGTTCTAAGGTTGCTAATAACTTCGGAACGAGAAGAGATACAATGTTCTGGTTTGAAGCAGCGTAACAGTCGTGTCACAATCTATAAGTACACACCTAAAAAACAATCACTTTTGAAAGTCAGTTTCCGCCTAACGCTACATGTGAGCTCTGTCTTATGGCGTTCTAAGGTTGCTAATAACTTCGGAACGAGAAGAGATACAATGTTCTGGTTTGAAGCAGCGTAACAGTCGTGTCACAATCTATAAGTACACACCTAAAAAACAATCACTTTTGAAAGTCAGTTTCCGCCTAACGCTACATGTGAGCTCTGTCTTATGGCGTTCTAAGGTTGCTAATAACTTCGGAACGAGAAGAGATACAATGTTCTGGTTTGAAGCAGCGTAACAGTCGTGTCACAATCTATAAGTACACACCTAAAAAACAATCACTTTTGAAAGTCAGTTTCCGCCTAACGCTACATGTGAGCTCTGTCTTATGGCGTTCTAAGGTTGCTAATAACTTCGGAACGAGAAGAGATACAATGTTCTGGTTTGAAGCAGCGTAACAGTCGTGTCACAATCTATAAGTACACACCTAAAAAACAATCACTTTTGAAAGTCAGTTTCCGCCTAACGCTACATGTGAGCTCTGTCTTATGGCGTTCTAAGGTTGCTAATAACTTCGGAACGAGAAGAGATACAATGTTCTGGTTTGAAGCAGCGTAACAGTCGTGTCACAATCTATAAGTACACACCTAAAAAACAATCACTTTTGAAAGTCAGTTTCCGCCTAACGCTACATGTGAGCTCTGTCTTATGGCGTTCTAAGGTTGCTAATAACTTCGGAACGAGAAGAGATACAATGTTCTGGTTTGAAGCAGCGTAACAGTCGTGTCACAATCTATAAGTACACACCTAAAAAACAATCACTTTTGAAAGTCAGTTTCCGCCTAACGCTACATGTGAGCTCTGTCTTATGGCGTTCTAAGGTTGCTAATAACTTCGGAACGAGAAGAGATACAATGTTCTGGTTTGAAGCAGCGTAACAGTCGTGTCACAATCTATAAGTACACACCTAAAAAACAATCACTTTTGAAAGTCAGTTTCCGCCTAACGCTACATGTGAGCTCTGTCTTATGGCGTTCTAAGGTTGCTAATAACTTCGGAACGAGAAGAGATACAATGTTCTGGTTTGAAGCAGCGTAACAGTCGTGTCACAATCTATAAGTACACACCTAAAAAACAATCACTTTTGAAAGTCAGTTTCCGCCTAACGCTACATGTGAGCTCTGTCTTATGGCGTTCTAAGGTTGCTAATAACTTCGGAACGAGAAGAGATACAATGTTCTGGTTTGAAGCAGCGTAACAGTCGTGTCACAATCTATAAGTACACACCTAAAAAACAATCACTTTTGAAAGTCAGTTTCCGCCTAACGCTACATGTGAGCTCTGTCTTATGGCGTTCTAAGGTTGCTAATAACTTCGGAACGAGAAGAGATACAATGTTCTGGTTTGAAGCAGCGTAACAGTCGTGTCACAATCTATAAGTACACACCTAAAAAACAATCACTTTTGAAAGTCAGTTTCCGCCTAACGCTACATGTGAGCTCTGTCTTATGGCGTTCTAAGGTTGCTAATAACTTCGGAACGAGAAGAGATACAATGTTCTGGTTTGAAGCAGCGTAACAGTCGTGTCACAATCTATAAGTACACACCTAAAAAACAATCACTTTTGAAAGTCAGTTTCCGCCTAACGCTACATGTGAGCTCTGTCTTATGGCGTTCTAAGGTTGCTAATAACTTCGGAACGAGAAGAGATACAATGTTCTGGTTTGAAGCAGCGTAACAGTCGTGTCACAATCTATAAGTACACACCTAAAAAACAATCACTTTTGAAAGTCAGTTTCCGCCTAACGCTACATGTGAGCTCTGTCTTATGGCGTTCTAAGGTTGCTAATAACTTCGGAACGAGAAGAGATACAATGTTCTGGTTTGAAGCAGCGTAACAGTCGTGTCACAATCTATAAGTACACACCTAAAAAACAATCACTTTTGAAAGTCAGTTTCCGCCTAACGCTACATGTGAGCTCTGTCTTATGGCGTTCTAAGGTTGCTAATAACTTCGGAACGAGAAGAGATACAATGTTCTGGTTTGAAGCAGCGTAACAGTCGTGTCACAATCTATAAGTACACACCTAAAAAACAATCACTTTTGAAAGTCAGTTTCCGCCTAACGCTACATGTGAGCTCTGTCTTATGGCGTTCTAAGGTTGCTAATAACTTCGGAACGAGAAGAGATACAATGTTCTGGTTTGAAGCAGCGTAACAGTCGTGTCACAATCTATAAGTACACACCTAAAAAACAATCACTTTTGAAAGTCAGTTTCCGCCTAACGCTACATGTGAGCTCTGTCTTATGGCGTTCTAAGGTTGCTAATAACTTCGGAACGAGAAGAGATACAATGTTCTGGTTTGAAGCAGCGTAACAGTCGTGTCACAATCTATAAGTACACACCTAAAAAACAATCACTTTTGAAAGTCAGTTTCCGCCTAACGCTACATGTGAGCTCTGTCTTATGGCGTTCTAAGGTTGCTAATAACTTCGGAACGAGAAGAGATACAATGTTCTGGTTTGAAGCAGCGTAACAGTCGTGTCACAATCTATAAGTACACACCTAAAAAACAATCACTTTTGAAAGTCAGTTTCCGCCTAACGCTACATGTGAGCTCTGTCTTATGGCGTTCTAAGGTTGCTAATAACTTCGGAACGAGAAGAGATACAATGTTCTGGTTTGAAGCAGCGTAACAGTCGTGTCACAATCTATAAGTACACACCTAAAAAACAATCACTTTTGAAAGTCAGTTTCCGCCTAACGCTACATGTGAGCTCTGTCTTATGGCGTTCTAAGGTTGCTAATAACTTCGGAACGAGAAGAGATACAATGTTCTGGTTTGAAGCAGCGTAACAGTCGTGTCACAATCTATAAGTACACACCTAAAAAACAATCACTTTTGAAAGTCAGTTTCCGCCTAACGCTACATGTGAGCTCTGTCTTATGGCGTTCTAAGGTTGCTAATAACTTCGGAACGAGAAGAGATACAATGTTCTGGTTTGAAGCAGCGTAACAGTCGTGTCACAATCTATAAGTACACACCTAAAAAACAATCACTTTTGAAAGTCAGTTTCCGCCTAACGCTACATGTGAGCTCTGTCTTATGGCGTTCTAAGGTTGCTAATAACTTCGGAACGAGAAGAGATACAATGTTCTGGTTTGAAGCAGCGTAACAGTCGTGTCACAATCTATAAGTACACACCTAAAAAACAATCACTTTTGAAAGTCAGTTTCCGCCTAACGCTACATGTGAGCTCTGTCTTATGGCGTTCTAAGGTTGCTAATAACTTCGGAACGAGAAGAGATACAATGTTCTGGTTTGAAGCAGCGTAACAGTCGTGTCACAATCTATAAGTACACACCTAAAAAACAATCACTTTTGAAAGTCAGTTTCCGCCTAACGCTACATGTGAGCTCTGTCTTATGGCGTTCTAAGGTTGCTAATAACTTCGGAACGAGAAGAGATACAATGTTCTGGTTTGAAGCAGCGTAACAGTCGTGTCACAATCTATAAGTACACACCTAAAAAACAATCACTTTTGAAAGTCAGTTTCCGCCTAACGCTACATGTGAGCTCTGTCTTATGGCGTTCTAAGGTTGCTAATAACTTCGGAACGAGAAGAGATACAATGTTCTGGTTTGAAGCAGCGTAACAGTCGTGTCACAATCTATAAGTACACACCTAAAAAACAATCACTTTTGAAAGTCAGTTTCCGCCTAACGCTACATGTGAGCTCTGTCTTATGGCGTTCTAAGGTTGCTAATAACTTCGGAACGAGAAGAGATACAATGTTCTGGTTTGAAGCAGCGTAACAGTCGTGTCACAATCTATAAGTACACACCTAAAAAACAATCACTTTTGAAAGTCAGTTTCCGCCTAACGCTACATGTGAGCTCTGTCTTATGGCGTTCTAAGGTTGCTAATAACTTCGGAACGAGAAGAGATACAATGTTCTGGTTTGAAGCAGCGTAACAGTCGTGTCACAATCTATAAGTACACACCTAAAAAACAATCACTTTTGAAAGTCAGTTTCCGCCTAACGCTACATGTGAGCTCTGTCTTATGGCGTTCTAAGGTTGCTAATAACTTCGGAACGAGAAGAGATACAATGTTCTGGTTTGAAGCAGCGTAACAGTCGTGTCACAATCTATAAGTACACACCTAAAAAACAATCACTTTTGAAAGTCAGTTTCCGCCTAACGCTACATGTGAGCTCTGTCTTATGGCGTTCTAAGGTTGCTAATAACTTCGGAACGAGAAGAGATACAATGTTCTGGTTTGAAGCAGCGTAACAGTCGTGTCACAATCTATAAGTACACACCTAAAAAACAATCACTTTTGAAAGTCAGTTTCCGCCTAACGCTACATGTGAGCTCTGTCTTATGGCGTTCTAAGGTTGCTAATAACTTCGGAACGAGAAGAGATACAATGTTCTGGTTTGAAGCAGCGTAACAGTCGTGTCACAATCTATAAGTACACACCTAAAAAACAATCACTTTTGAAAGTCAGTTTCCGCCTAACGCTACATGTGAGCTCTGTCTTATGGCGTTCTAAGGTTGCTAATAACTTCGGAACGAGAAGAGATACAATGTTCTGGTTTGAAGCAGCGTAACAGTCGTGTCACAATCTATAAGTACACACCTAAAAAACAATCACTTTTGAAAGTCAGTTTCCGCCTAACGCTACATGTGAGCTCTGTCTTATGGCGTTCTAAGGTTGCTAATAACTTCGGAACGAGAAGAGATACAATGTTCTGGTTTGAAGCAGCGTAACAGTCGTGTCACAATCTATAAGTACACACCTAAAAAACAATCACTTTTGAAAGTCAGTTTCCACCTAACGCTACATGTGAGCTCTGTCTTATGGCGTCCTAAGGTTGCTAATAACTTCGGAACGAGAAGAGATACAATGTTCTGGTTTGAAGCAGCGTAACAGTCGTGTCACAATCTATAAGTACACACCTAAAAAACAATCACTTTTGAAAGTCAGTTTCCGCCTAACGCTACATGTGAGCTCTGTCTTATGGCGTTCTAAGGTTGCTAATAACTTCGGAACGAGAAGAGATACAATGTTCTGGTTTGAAGCAGCGTAACAGTCGTGTCACAATCTATAAGTACACACCTAAAAAACAATCACTTTTGAAAGTCAGTTTCCGCCTAACGCTACATGTGAGCTCTGTCTTATGGCGTTCTAAGGTTGCTAATAACTTCGGAACGAGAAGAGATACAATGTTCTGGTTTGAAGCAGCGTAACAGTCGTGTCACAATCTATAAGTACACACCTAAAAAACAATCACTTTTGAAAGTCAGTTTCCGCCTAACGCTACATGTGAGCTCTGTCTTATGGCGTTCTAAGGTTGCTAATAACTTCGGAACGAGAAGAGATACAATGTTCTGGTTTGAAGCAGCGTAACAGTCGTGTCACAATCTATAAGTACACACCTAAAAAACAATCACTTTTGAAAGTCAGTTTCCGCCTAACGCTACATGTGAGCTCTGTCTTATGGCGTTCTAAGGTTGCTAATAACTTCGGAACGAGAAGAGATACAATGTTCTGGTTTGAAGCAGCGTAACAGTCGTGTCACAATCTATAAGTACACACCTAAAAAACAATCACTTTTGAAAGTCAGTTTCCGCCTAACGCTACATGTGAGCTCTGTCTTATGGCGTTCTAAGGTTGCTAATAACTTCGGAACGAGAAGAGATACAATGTTCTGGTTTGAAGCAGCGTAACAGTCGTGTCACAATCTATAAGTACACACCTAAAAAACAATCACTTTTGAAAGTCAGTTTCCGCCTAACGCTACATGTGAGCTCTGTCTTATGGCGTTCTAAGGTTGCTAATAACTTCGGAACGAGAAGAGATACAATGTTCTGGTTTGAAGCAGCGTAACAGTCGTGTCACAATCTATAAGTACACACCTAAAAAACAATCACTTTTGAAAGTCAGTTTCCGCCTAACGCTACATGTGAGCTCTGTCTTATGGCGTTCTAAGGTTGCTAATAACTTCGGAACGAGAAGAGATACAATGTTCTGGTTTGAAGCAGCGTAACAGTCGTGTCACAATCTATAAGTACACACCTAAAAAACAATCACTTTTGAAAGTCAGTTTCCGCCTAACGCTACATGTGAGCTCTGTCTTATGGCGTTCTAAGGTTGCTAATAACTTCGGAACGAGAAGAGATACAATGTTCTGGTTTGAAGCAGCGTAACAGTCGTGTCACAATCTATAAGTACACACCTAAAAAACAATCACTTTTGAAAGTCAGTTTCCGCCTAACGCTACATGTGAGCTCTGTCTTATGGCGTTCTAAGGTTGCTAATAACTTCGGAACGAGAAGAGATACAATGTTCTGGTTTGAAGCAGCGTAACAGTCGTGTCACAATCTATAAGTACACACCTAAAAAACAATCACTTTTGAAAGTCAGTTTCCGCCTAACGCTACATGTGAGCTCTGTCTTATGGCGTTCTAAGGTTGCTAATAACTTCGGAACGAGAAGAGATACAATGTTCTGGTTTGAAGCAGCGTAACAGTCGTGTCACAATCTATAAGTACACACCTAAAAAACAATCACTTTTGAAAGTCAGTTTCCGCCTAACGCTACATGTGAGCTCTGTCTTATGGCGTTCTAAGGTTGCTAATAACTTCGGAACGAGAAGAGATACAATGTTCTGGTTTGAAGCAGCGTAACAGTCGTGTCACAATCTATAAGTACACACCTAAAAAACAATCACTTTTGAAAGTCAGTTTCCGCCTAACGCTACATGTGAGCTCTGTCTTATGGCGTTCTAAGGTTGCTAATAACTTCGGAACGAGAAGAGATACAATGTTCTGGTTTGAAGCAGCGTAACAGTCGTGTCACAATCTATAAGTACACACCTAAAAAACAATCACTTTTGAAAGTCAGTTTCCGCCTAACGCTACATGTGAGCTCTGTCTTATGGCGTTCTAAGGTTGCTAATAACTTCGGAACGAGAAGAGATACAATGTTCTGGTTTGAAGCAGCGTAACAGTCGTGTCACAATCTATAAGTACACACCTAAAAAACAATCACTTTTGAAAGTCAGTTTCCGCCTAACGCTACATGTGAGCTCTGTCTTATGGCGTTCTAAGGTTGCTAATAACTTCGGAACGAGAAGAGATACAATGTTCTGGTTTGAAGCAGCGTAACAGTCGTGTCACAATCTATAAGTACACACCTAAAAAACAATCACTTTTGAAAGTCAGTTTCCGCCTAACGCTACATGTGAGCTCTGTCTTATGGCGTTCTAAGGTTGCTAATAACTTCGGAACGAGAAGAGATACAATGTTCTGGTTTGAAGCAGCGTAACAGTCGTGTCACAATCTATAAGTACACACCTAAAAAACAATCACTTTTGAAAGTCAGTTTCCGCCTAACGCTACATGTGAGCTCTGTCTTATGGCGTTCTAAGGTTGCTAATAACTTCGGAACGAGAAGAGATACAATGTTCTGGTTTGAAGCAGCGTAACAGTCGTGTCACAATCTATAAGTACACACCTAAAAAACAATCACTTTTGAAAGTCAGTTTCCGCCTAACGCTACATGTGAGCTCTGTCTTATGGCGTTCTAAGGTTGCTAATAACTTCGGAACGAGAAGAGATACAATGTTCTGGTTTGAAGCAGCGTAACAGTCGTGTCACAATCTATAAGTACACACCTAAAAAACAATCACTTTTGAAAGTCAGTTTCCGCCTAACGCTACATGTGAGCTCTGTCTTATGGCGTTCTAAGGTTGCTAATAACTTCGGAACGAGAAGAGATACAATGTTCTGGTTTGAAGCAGCGTAACAGTCGTGTCACAATCTATAAGTACACACCTAAAAAACAATCACTTTTGAAAGTCAGTTTCCGCCTAACGCTACATGTGAGCTCTGTCTTATGGCGTTCTAAGGTTGCTAATAACTTCGGAACGAGAAGAGATACAATGTTCTGGTTTGAAGCAGCGTAACAGTCGTGTCACAATCTATAAGTACACACCTAAAAAACAATCACTTTTGAAAGTCAGTTTCCGCCTAACGCTACATGTGAGCTCTGTCTTATGGCGTTCTAAGGTTGCTAATAACTTCGGAACGAGAAGAGATACAATGTTCTGGTTTGAAGCAGCGTAACAGTCGTGTCACAATCTATAAGTACACACCTAAAAAACAATCACTTTTGAAAGTCAGTTTCCACCTAACGCTACATGTGAGCTCTGTCTTATGGCGTCCTAAGGTTGCTAATAACTGCTAATAACTTCGGAACGAGAAGAGATACAATGTTCTGGTTTGAAGCAGCGTAACAGTCGTGTCACAATCTATAAGTACACACCTAAAAAACAATCACTTTTGAAAGTCAGTTTCCGCCTAACGCTACATGTGAGCTCTGTCTTATGGCGTTCTAAGGTTGCTAATAACTTCGGAACGAGAAGAGATACAATGTTCTGGTTTGAAGCAGCGTAACAGTCGTGTCACAATCTATAAGTACACACCTAAAAAACAATCACTTTTGAAAGTCAGTTTCCGCCTAACGCTACATGTGAGCTCTGTCTTATGGCGTTCTAAGGTTGCTAATAACTTCGGAACGAGAAGAGATACAATGTTCTGGTTTGAAGCAGCGTAACAGTCGTGTCACAATCTATAAGTACACACCTAAAAAACAATCACTTTTGAAAGTCAGTTTCCGCCTAACGCTACATGTGAGCTCTGTCTTATGGCGTTCTAAGGTTGCTAATAACTTCGGAACGAGAAGAGATACAATGTTCTGGTTTGAAGCAGCGTAACAGTCGTGTCACAATCTATAAGTACACACCTAAAAAACAATCACTTTTGAAAGTCAGTTTCCGCCTAACGCTACATGTGAGCTCTGTCTTATGGCGTTCTAAGGTTGCTAATAACTTCGGAACGAGAAGAGATACAATGTTCTGGTTTGAAGCAGCGTAACAGTCGTGTCACAATCTATAAGTACACACCTAAAAAACAATCACTTTTGAAAGTCAGTTTCCGCCTAACGCTACATGTGAGCTCTGTCTTATGGCGTTCTAAGGTTGCTAATAACTTCGGAACGAGAAGAGATACAATGTTCTGGTTTGAAGCAGCGTAACAGTCGTGTCACAATCTATAAGTACACACCTAAAAAACAATCACTTTTGAAAGTCAGTTTCCGCCTAACGCTACATGTGAGCTCTGTCTTATGGCGTTCTAAGGTTGCTAATAACTTCGGAACGAGAAGAGATACAATGTTCTGGTTTGAAGCAGCGTAACAGTCGTGTCACAATCTATAAGTACACACCTAAAAAACAATCACTTTTGAAAGTCAGTTTCCGCCTAACGCTACATGTGAGCTCTGTCTTATGGCGTTCTAAGGTTGCTAATAACTTCGGAACGAGAAGAGATACAATGTTCTGGTTTGAAGCAGCGTAACAGTCGTGTCACAATCTATAAGTACACACCTAAAAAACAATCACTTTTGAAAGTCAGTTTCCGCCTAACGCTACATGTGAGCTCTGTCTTATGGCGTTCTAAGGTTGCTAATAACTTCGGAACGAGAAGAGATACAATGTTCTGGTTTGAAGCAGCGTAACAGTCGTGTCACAATCTATAAGTACACACCTAAAAAACAATCACTTTTGAAAGTCAGTTTCCGCCTAACGCTACATGTGAGCTCTGTCTTATGGCGTTCTAAGGTTGCTAATAACTTCGGAACGAGAAGAGATACAATGTTCTGGTTTGAAGCAGCGTAACAGTCGTGTCACAATCTATAAGTACACACCTAAAAAACAATCACTTTTGAAAGTCAGTTTCCGCCTAACGCTACATGTGAGCTCTGTCTTATGGCGTTCTAAGGTTGCTAATAACTTCGGAACGAGAAGAGATACAATGTTCTGGTTTGAAGCAGCGTAACAGTCGTGTCACAATCTATAAGTACACACCTAAAAAACAATCACTTTTGAAAGTCAGTTTCCGCCTAACGCTACATGTGAGCTCTGTCTTATGGCGTTCTAAGGTTGCTAATAACTTCGGAACGAGAAGAGATACAATGTTCTGGTTTGAAGCAGCGTAACAGTCGTGTCACAATCTATAAGTACACACCTAAAAAACAATCACTTTTGAAAGTCAGTTTCCGCCTAACGCTACATGTGAGCTCTGTCTTATGGCGTTCTAAGGTTGCTAATAACTTCGGAACGAGAAGAGATACAATGTTCTGGTTTGAAGCAGCGTAACAGTCGTGTCACAATCTATAAGTACACACCTAAAAAACAATCACTTTTGAAAGTCAGTTTCCGCCTAACGCTACATGTGAGCTCTGTCTTATGGCGTTCTAAGGTTGCTAATAACTTCGGAACGAGAAGAGATACAATGTTCTGGTTTGAAGCAGCGTAACAGTCGTGTCACAATCTATAAGTACACACCTAAAAAACAATCACTTTTGAAAGTCAGTTTCCGCCTAACGCTACATGTGAGCTCTGTCTTATGGCGTTCTAAGGTTGCTAATAACTTCGGAACGAGAAGAGATACAATGTTCTGGTTTGAAGCAGCGTAACAGTCGTGTCACAATCTATAAGTACACACCTAAAAAACAATCACTTTTGAAAGTCAGTTTCCGCCTAACGCTACATGTGAGCTCTGTCTTATGGCGTTCTAAGGTTGCTAATAACTTCGGAACGAGAAGAGATACAATGTTCTGGTTTGAAGCAGCGTAACAGTCGTGTCACAATCTATAAGTACACACCTAAAAAACAATCACTTTTGAAAGTCAGTTTCCGCCTAACGCTACATGTGAGCTCTGTCTTATGGCGTTCTAAGGTTGCTAATAACTTCGGAACGAGAAGAGATACAATGTTCTGGTTTGAAGCAGCGTAACAGTCGTGTCACAATCTATAAGTACACACCTAAAAAACAATCACTTTTGAAAGTCAGTTTCCGCCTAACGCTACATGTGAGCTCTGTCTTATGGCGTTCTAAGGTTGCTAATAACTTCGGAACGAGAAGAGATACAATGTTCTGGTTTGAAGCAGCGTAACAGTCGTGTCACAATCTATAAGTACACACCTAAAAAACAATCACTTTTGAAAGTCAGTTTCCGCCTAACGCTACATGTGAGCTCTGTCTTATGGCGTTCTAAGGTTGCTAATAACTTCGGAACGAGAAGAGATACAATGTTCTGGTTTGAAGCAGCGTAACAGTCGTGTCACAATCTATAAGTACACACCTAAAAAACAATCACTTTTGAAAGTCAGTTTCCGCCTAACGCTACATGTGAGCTCTGTCTTATGGCGTTCTAAGGTTGCTAATAACTTCGGAACGAGAAGAGATACAATGTTCTGGTTTGAAGCAGCGTAACAGTCGTGTCACAATCTATAAGTACACACCTAAAAAACAATCACTTTTGAAAGTCAGTTTCCGCCTAACGCTACATGTGAGCTCTGTCTTATGGCGTTCTAAGGTTGCTAATAACTTCGGAACGAGAAGAGATACAATGTTCTGGTTTGAAGCAGCGTAACAGTCGTGTCACAATCTATAAGTACACACCTAAAAAACAATCACTTTTGAAAGTCAGTTTCCGCCTAACGCTACATGTGAGCTCTGTCTTATGGCGTTCTAAGGTTGCTAATAACTTCGGAACGAGAAGAGATACAATGTTCTGGTTTGAAGCAGCGTAACAGTCGTGTCACAATCTATAAGTACACACCTAAAAAACAATCACTTTTGAAAGTCAGTTTCCGCCTAACGCTACATGTGAGCTCTGTCTTATGGCGTTCTAAGGTTGCTAATAACTTCGGAACGAGAAGAGATACAATGTTCTGGTTTGAAGCAGCGTAACAGTCGTGTCACAATCTATAAGTACACACCTAAAAAACAATCACTTTTGAAAGTCAGTTTCCACCTAACGCTACATGTGAGCTCTGTCTTATGGCGTCCTAAGGTTGCTAATAACTAACAGTCGTGTCACAATCTATAAGTACACACCTAAAAAACAATCACTTTTGAAAGTCAGTTTCCGCCTAACGCTACATGTGAGCTCTGTCTTATGGCGTTCTAAGGTTGCTAATAACTTCGGAACGAGAAGAGATACAATGTTCTGGTTTGAAGCAGCGTAACAGTCGTGTCACAATCTATAAGTACACACCTAAAAAACAATCACTTTTGAAAGTCAGTTTCCGCCTAACGCTACATGTGAGCTCTGTCTTATGGCGTTCTAAGGTTGCTAATAACTTCGGAACGAGAAGAGATACAATGTTCTGGTTTGAAGCAGCGTAACAGTCGTGTCACAATCTATAAGTACACACCTAAAAAACAATCACTTTTGAAAGTCAGTTTCCGCCTAACGCTACATGTGAGCTCTGTCTTATGGCGTTCTAAGGTTGCTAATAACTTCGGAACGAGAAGAGATACAATGTTCTGGTTTGAAGCAGCGTAACAGTCGTGTCACAATCTATAAGTACACACCTAAAAAACAATCACTTTTGAAAGTCAGTTTCCGCCTAACGCTACATGTGAGCTCTGTCTTATGGCGTTCTAAGGTTGCTAATAACTTCGGAACGAGAAGAGATACAATGTTCTGGTTTGAAGCAGCGTAACAGTCGTGTCACAATCTATAAGTACACACCTAAAAAACAATCACTTTTGAAAGTCAGTTTCCGCCTAACGCTACATGTGAGCTCTGTCTTATGGCGTTCTAAGGTTGCTAATAACTTCGGAACGAGAAGAGATACAATGTTCTGGTTTGAAGCAGCGTAACAGTCGTGTCACAATCTATAAGTACACACCTAAAAAACAATCACTTTTGAAAGTCAGTTTCCGCCTAACGCTACATGTGAGCTCTGTCTTATGGCGTTCTAAGGTTGCTAATAACTTCGGAACGAGAAGAGATACAATGTTCTGGTTTGAAGCAGCGTAACAGTCGTGTCACAATCTATTAGTACACACCTAAAAAACAATCACTTTTGAAAGTCAGTTTCCGCCTAACGCTACATGTGAGCTCTGTCTTATGGCGTTCTAAGGTTGCTAATAACTTCGGAACGAGAAGAGATACAATGTTCTGGTTTGAAGCAGCGTAACAGTCGTGTCACAATCTATAAGTACACACCTAAAAAACAATCACTTTTGAAAGTCAGTTTCCGCCTAACGCTACATGTGAGCTCTGTCTTATGGCGTTCTAAGGTTGCTAATAACTTCGGAACGAGAAGAGATACAATGTTCTGGTTTGAAGCAGCGTAACAGTCGTGTCACAATCTATAAGTACACACCTAAAAAACAATCACTTTTGAAAGTCAGTTTCCGCCTAACGCTACATGTGAGCTCTGTCTTATGGCGTTCTAAGGTTGCTAATAACTTCGGAACGAGAAGAGATACAATGTTCTGGTTTGAAGCAGCGTAACAGTCGTGTCACAATCTATAAGTACACACCTAAAAAACAATCACTTTTGAAAGTCAGTTTCCGCCTAACGCTACATGTGAGCTCTGTCTTATGGCGTTCTAAGGTTGCTAATAACTTCGGAACGAGAAGAGATACAATGTTCTGGTTTGAAGCAGCGTAACAGTCGTGTCACAATCTATAAGTACACACCTAAAAAACAATCACTTTTGAAAGTCAGTTTCCGCCTAACGCTACATGTGAGCTCTGTCTTATGGCGTTCTAAGGTTGCTAATAACTTCGGAACGAGAAGAGATACAATGTTCTGGTTTGAAGCAGCGTAACAGTCGTGTCACAATCTATAAGTACACACCTAAAAAACAATCACTTTTGAAAGTCAGTTTCCGCCTAACGCTACATGTGAGCTCTGTCTTATGGCGTTCTAAGGTTGCTAATAACTTCGGAACGAGAAGAGATACAATGTTCTGGTTTGAAGCAGCGTAACAGTCGTGTCACAATCTATAAGTACACACCTAAAAAACAATCACTTTTGAAAGTCAGTTTCCGCCTAACGCTACATGTGAGCTCTGTCTTATGGCGTTCTAAGGTTGCTAATAACTTCGGAACGAGAAGAGATACAATGTTCTGGTTTGAAGCAGCGTAACAGTCGTGTCACAATCTATAAGTACACACCTAAAAAACAATCACTTTTGAAAGTCAGTTTCCGCCTAACGCTACATGTGAGCTCTGTCTTATGGCGTTCTAAGGTTGCTAATAACTTCGGAACGAGAAGAGATACAATGTTCTGGTTTGAAGCAGCGTAACAGTCGTGTCACAATCTATAAGTACACACCTAAAAAACAATCACTTTTGAAAGTCAGTTTCCGCCTAACGCTACATGTGAGCTCTGTCTTATGGCGTTCTAAGGTTGCTAATAACTTCGGAACGAGAAGAGATACAATGTTCTGGTTTGAAGCAGCGTAACAGTCGTGTCACAATCTATAAGTACACACCTAAAAAACAATCACTTTTGAAAGTCAGTTTCCGCCTAACGCTACATGTGAGCTCTGTCTTATGGCGTTCTAAGGTTGCTAATAACTTCGGAACGAGAAGAGATACAATGTTCTGGTTTGAAGCAGCGTAACAGTCGTGTCACAATCTATAAGTACACACCTAAAAAACAATCACTTTTGAAAGTCAGTTTCCGCCTAACGCTACATGTGAGCTCTGTCTTATGGCGTTCTAAGGTTGCTAATAACTTCGGAACGAGAAGAGATACAATGTTCTGGTTTGAAGCAGCGTAACAGTCGTGTCACAATCTATAAGTACACACCTAAAAAACAATCACTTTTGAAAGTCAGTTTCCGCCTAACGCTACATGTGAGCTCTGTCTTATGGCGTTCTAAGGTTGCTAATAACTTCGGAACGAGAAGAGATACAATGTTCTGGTTTGAAGCAGCGTAACAGTCGTGTCACAATCTATAAGTACACACCTAAAAAACAATCACTTTTGAAAGTCAGTTTCCGCCTAACGCTACATGTGAGCTCTGTCTTATGGCGTTCTAAGGTTGCTAATAACTTCGGAACGAGAAGAGATACAATGTTCTGGTTTGAAGCAGCGTAACAGTCGTGTCACAATCTATAAGTACACACCTAAAAAACAATCACTTTTGAAAGTCAGTTTCCGCCTAACGCTACATGTGAGCTCTGTCTTATGGCGTTCTAAGGTTGCTAATAACTTCGGAACGAGAAGAGATACAATGTTCTGGTTTGAAGCAGCGTAACAGTCGTGTCACAATCTATAAGTACACACCTAAAAAACAATCACTTTTGAAAGTCAGTTTCCGCCTAACGCTACATGTGAGCTCTGTCTTATGGCGTTCTAAGGTTGCTAATAACTTCGGAACGAGAAGAGATACAATGTTCTGGTTTGAAGCAGCGTAACAGTCGTGTCACAATCTATAAGTACACACCTAAAAAACAATCACTTTTGAAAGTCAGTTTCCGCCTAACGCTACATGTGAGCTCTGTCTTATGGCGTTCTAAGGTTGCTAATAACTTCGGAACGAGAAGAGATACAATGTTCTGGTTTGAAGCAGCGTAACAGTCGTGTCACAATCTATAAGTACACACCTAAAAAACAATCACTTTTGAAAGTCAGTTTCCGCCTAACGCTACATGTGAGCTCTGTCTTATGGCGTTCTAAGGTTGCTAATAACTTCGGAACGAGAAGAGATACAATGTTCTGGTTTGAAGCAGCGTAACAGTCGTGTCACAATCTATAAGTACACACCTAAAAAACAATCACTTTTGAAAGTCAGTTTCCGCCTAACGCTACATGTGAGCTCTGTCTTATGGCGTTCTAAGGTTGCTAATAACTTCGGAACGAGAAGAGATACAATGTTCTGGTTTGAAGCAGCGTAACAGTCGTGTCACAATCTATAAGTACACACCTAAAAAACAATCACTTTTGAAAGTCAGTTTCCGCCTAACGCTACATGTGAGCTCTGTCTTATGGCGTTCTAAGGTTGCTAATAACTTCGGAACGAGAAGAGATACAATGTTCTGGTTTGAAGCAGCGTAACAGTCGTGTCACAATCTATAAGTACACACCTAAAAAACAATCACTTTTGAAAGTCAGTTTCCGCCTAACGCTACATGTGAGCTCTGTCTTATGGCGTTCTAAGGTTGCTAATAACTTCGGAACGAGAAGAGATACAATGTTCTGGTTTGAAGCAGCGTAACAGTCGTGTCACAATCTATAAGTACACACCTAAAAAACAATCACTTTTGAAAGTCAGTTTCCGCCTAACGCTACATGTGAGCTCTGTCTTATGGCGTTCTAAGGTTGCTAATAACTTCGGAACGAGAAGAGATACAATGTTCTGGTTTGAAGCAGCGTAACAGTCGTGTCACAATCTATAAGTACACACCTAAAAAACAATCACTTTTGAAAGTCAGTTTCCGCCTAACGCTACATGTGAGCTCTGTCTTATGGCGTTCTAAGGTTGCTAATAACTTCGGAACGAGAAGAGATACAATGTTCTGGTTTGAAGCAGCGTAACAGCCGTGTCACAATCTATAAGTACACACCTAAAAAACAATCACTTTTGAAAGTCAGTTTCCGACTAACGCTACATGTGAGCTCTGTCTTATGGCGTTCTAAGGTCGCTAATAACTTCGGAACGAGAAGAGATACAATGTTCTGGTTTGAAGCAGCGTAACAGTCGTGTCACAATCTATAAGTACACACCTAAAAAACAATCACTTTTGAAAGTCAGTTTCCGCCTAACGCTACATGTGAGCTCTGTCTGATGGCGTTCTAAGGTCGCTAATAACTTCGGAACGAGAAGAGATACAATGTTCTGGTTTGAAGCAGCGTAACAGTCGTGTCACAATCTATAAGTACACACCTAAAAAACAATCACTTTTGAAAGTCAGTTTCCGACTAACGCTACATGTGAGCTCTGTCTGATGGCGTTCTAAGGTTGCTAATAACTTCGGAACGAGAAGAGATACAATGTTCTGGTTTGAAGCAGCGTAACAGTCGTGTCACAATCTATAAGTACACACCTAAAAAACAATCACTTTTGAAAGTCAGTTTCCGCCTAACGCTACATGTGAGCTCTGTCTGATGGCGTTCTAAGGTTGCTAATAACTTCGGAACGAGAAGAGATACAATGTTCTGGTTTGAAGCAGCGTAACAGTCGTGTCACAATCTATAAGTACACACCTAAAAAACAATCACTTTTGAAAGTCAGTTTCCGACTAACGCTACATGTGAGCTCTGTCTTATGGCGTTCTAAGGTTGCTAATAACTTCGGAACGAGAAGAGATACAATGTTCTGGTTTGAAGCAGCGTAACAGTCGTGTCACAATCTATAAGTACACACCTAAAAAACAATCACTTTTGAAAGTCAGTTTCCGCCTAACGCTACATGTGAGCTCTGTCTTATGGCGTTCTAAGGTCGCTAATAACTTCGGAACGAGAAGAGATACAATGTTCTGGTTTGAAGCAGCGTAACAGTCGTGTCACAATCTATAAGTACACACCTAAAAACAATCACTTTTGAAGTCAGTT
>JAVIWB010000893.1:0-17892 GCA_031893035.1 Dermolepida albohirtum | reverse complement strand
GATATCAATGAAAGTGAAGTCGAAGCAGGCGATATCGATTATGATAAGCTGGTTGAAAATGACGAAATAATCATCAGCCATAACGGAACTGTAAAGGAAGTTTTCGGATGGGAGTATAAAATCGGAGATACCATGAAGATGACGTATTCCAACGGTTCAAAACCGAAACCAAAGAGTTCACGGTAGGTGCAATAATAAGCGGCGATGAATACAGTTACAAAAATCTTGCAGTGGGCTGGTTCATTCTTCCCCAGGATACGCTTGATGAAATGGCTGACGGCTTAAATACAAATTCAGATTTAATCGTGGCAACCGATGAATCAAAAACAGCACAGGTGGCGAAAGCTCTGGATACCATAATGGCTGCAGAACCGGAACTTTCTATGGAAAAACTGTCGGATGCAAAAAAAGAGCATGAGCAGAGTTTTGCAACCATATTCGGTGTCATAATCGGGTTAAGTATATTCATCATAGGATTCAGCTTGATCAACCTGATAAATACACTTATCACGAACATACTGTCAAGAAAAAGAGAGTTTGCGGCCATACAATCCATCGGAATGACTCACAAACAGCTGAGACAAATGATCGTGGACGAAGGATTACTGCTGGCTCTTGGAAACCTGTTGATAACACTGGTTCTGGGCACAGGTATAGCATTTATTCTGGTGGAAGCATTGAAAAACTTTGGAGCGGGCTACATGCATTACACTTTCCCGGTAATATATATGATCATATACGCGTGTATAATCATTGGAGTTCCAATCATAATATCCGCAGTGTCAGTCAGAATATTTAAGAAGCAGTCTCTCGTTGACAGGTTGAGAATCCAAGATTGATCAACCAATAAATAACACAATAATATTAATACCTCATTATCAATTTGAATTTACAACACAGATAATGAGGTATTTTTTATGATATAATTAATGATACTGAAAACAGATAACATTCTTTCAAAGAAAGGTTGAATATTACATGGAACAAAATTCATTTAAAGTAGGTCCCATACGTCCCCCCAGTGAGGCTAACAGTCTTCTTCTTCAAGTTACGGAGAACTGCACATGGAATAAATGCAAATTCTGTACACTGTACAAAGGATCACAATTCCATACCCGTCCCGTTGATGAGATCATAAAAGATATAGATGTCATGGCGAAATACCGGGATATGATCCTGTCCCACTTCAGCGGCGGAACTTATGACAACGCGTCTCTTAACAAAGAGTTTTCATCACTGCCTTCTTATGAGGCGAAGATGAGTTATCAAATGGTTTTTACCTGGCTCACGGAAGGTGGAAGTCAGGCAATTTTTCTGCAGGATGCAAACACGATGGTCCTTCGTCCCGACTGGCTTGTCAAAATAGTCAGCCATATAAAAGAGAAGCTTCCTGAACTTGAAAGGATCACCTCTTACGGCAGGTCGGATTCGCTTTCCAAAATTTCATCCGGAGACTTTAAACGAATTGCCGATGCAGGACTCAACCGTATACATTCGGGATATGAAACCGGTTCGGATAATGTCCTTAAGCTTATCGACAAAGGAGTTACCCAGGAGCAGGAAATAATCGGCGGGAAAAAGGTCAAAGAAGCGGGGATCGAACTTTCAATATATTTTATGCCGGGTGTCGGCGGTAAAGCTTTATCTGAAGAAAACGCTGTTGAAACAGCCAAGGTCGTAAATGAAGTTAATCCCGACTTTATCCGTCTCCGTACTTTTGTACTGCGAACCGGATCTCCCATGGAGGAGCTTCGTGTTTCCGGTAATTACGAAGAATGCACCGATATCGAAAAACTTCTTGAGATAAGAAATCTGCTGGCCCATATTGATCCTGCAAAAACTGACGGCATGATTAAAAGCGATCATATAATCAATCTGCTTGCCGAGGTTGAAGGCTATCTTGACAAGGATATTCCTGAATTACTGGAATATATCGATTCCTTTCTGGCACTTCCCCGAATTGATCAGAAAGTATATCAGCTTGCGAGAAGACAGGGATTTCCCATGGACTGGAAACATCTGGAGCGCATGAGACCACATGATTTAAAAAATATAAGAAAAACCGCTGAAAAAACACCGGACGGTCCGGCGTGGGAAAAGCTGATGCACAGCTATCTGGACAGATACATATAAACCGGTTATTCGCCTCTGTCTCTGTTCATTAATCTGAAGTTCTTTTTATTCTTTCTGTGAAGACGTTTGAACACCACATACGTCTTTTCATATATATTGTCGCGCTTGGTAATATCCGGGACAAAGCATCTATCCGTCTCAACTATCTTGTTTGCTTCATCCAGATTCTTGATATATCCGAGACCGTAAGCCATCAGTATTGCAGCACCAAATGCCCCGGCGTTCTGGGGTTTTGCTATCCTCTCCACGTTACGTCCGGTCATGTCCGAAAGAGCCTGACAGATCAAGTCAGACTTTGGCTCCTCCTCCCGCCAACCTGATGCTTGATGAGGTCGGCGTCTTCGCTTCCTGAGCTTCCAGCATCCATTTTTTATGAAGAAGAATACCTTCCAGTACAGCTCTGACCATGTCTTCTTTTCTTGTTGTAAGACTTATATTAAAGAACCCGCCTCTGCAATCCGCATCCTCAAACGGGCATCTGTTGCCGAGAAGCCACGGCATGAAGATAACACCGTTGGAACCGGCGGGAGGAGTTTTGGCAGCAGTTTGAGTCATGTAATTAAGTATGGTGGAATCATCGTAAGTCGTTCCTGTATATGCATGTATGCTGTCTTTAACGATATAATCTCTTACCCACTCGATGCATTTTCCGGAAGTTTCCATCTCTGCAAAGTAATTGTATCTTCCTTTCTGTGCGCCTACAACAGATGCGATCATAGATGTGATATCAACCATCGGTTTGTCCACGATCGTGGATACCCATCCCGATGTGCCGATGTACATATGGGTATCACCGACGCTGGTGCTTCCGGGCTCCCACTCCTATTAATGTTGAATCTCCTCCGCCGGAAAATACTATACAGTTTTCATGCAGGCCTAGTTCTCCGGCCGCCTTTTTTGACAGTTTTCCGATCTCATCGGTACAATTAACGATCTCCGGCAGATGATCGGTATTCACGTTGTGCAACTTGCATACCCTGCGGCTCCAACTCTTATTTTTATCGCTGTAAAGCATGGTAGCAAAAGCCGAATCTCTTGATGCCGTGGCTTTGTCTGTTGCCCTGAATATCAGATAATCCTTTACATCCAGCCATTTATGTATACGATCAAAGAGTTCCGGCTCGTTGTTCCTTACCCATTTATATCTAAAAATCGGATCCTTGGCGCTCCGCGGCTGTGACTCCGGTTTCCCTCAAGGAGATCAATGTTTTGCGAAGATTCATATTTGAAATAGTGAAGATACCTGAGCACCACTCCTCGAATTCTTCTGTTGAGCGTTTATCCATGTAACTCATGGCAGGTCTTAAAGTATCTCCATTTTCATCGATTAAAATCAGCCCCTGCATTTGGGAACAGAACGAGACGGCCTTTACCTGTTCTTTTTGTATGCCGGCTGACTCGATAACTTTTGGAGTGGCTTCCTTCATGCTGTTCCACCAGTCATGGGGATTCTGAACTCCCCGTTCTCCACAAAATTAACGGATATCTTTCAATACTCCGAAACAAGCTTGATACCATCCTCAATTTCATAAAGACAGGTTTTATTACTGGTGGAACCTATATCATACGCAATAACATAGGATTTTTTCTCATTCACAAAATCTCTCCTTCGCTCACTTCATAAGCATTTCTTTAAGTGCACGCATAATATTTGAATCAACTCATCGATATCGATTTCGCCTTTATCTTTTTGCCCGAGATACAATGACATCCTTCTCTCATAGTAACTGTTGGCATATGAGAACTGAGTCATCATAACTGGATTATCGATCATAAACGCCAATATGCCGGCGTCCACATCATCCCGGATCTCACCTTTTTCTGGGCATTTTGTATCAGCTCCCTATATGCTTTCAACGTTACTCCTTCAAGTTTTTCCGCCAGTAAAGCCGCCCGTTTTTCATCATTGTCCGAAGTGAAAACATCGTACAGTTTGATCAGGTTCGGATAATCGAGAGAATAGTCGTAAGCCATACGCAGAAGCTTCTCTATCTTCGTGAGCAGATATCCGTCCGAATCCACTATAGCCCCTGTATACTCCTTGATCACCTTTGAGGATTCATCAACGATGCACATAAAAAGGTCGTCCTTGGTCTGAAAATATTTATAAAGTGATCCGATACTGATTCCCGCATCTTCGGCAATACGATTCACATTTGCACCGTTAAAACCGTTCCGCGCAAACTCCTTTATAGCTGTATCCAGAATGCGCACCCGCTTTTCCTCACCTATTCGTCCAAAGAGTTCGGATGCATATTCGCTTGTTCGGTCATTCATAAATTTTCCTTCTTTCAATGTATGCCCGGCGGATGTCCGCCGCAATATGAGCAGTTACTCACTTTTTATCATTATATACATTAAGCTTTGATATTTCAAGGCTTTAAACTTGATACCCGTTGTGTTACAATGATTATAATCAGGATAGTGAGTAATTACTCACCACAGTACAAAAACCATAGAAATTTGCTTACGGAGGAAGACATGGGTGACAACAAATCTCTTGACCGCTACGTGGATGCGGGGAAGGTTACAAAAAACTGGATGATCTCATTAAGATGCCGATTTATTCTATAACTGACAAAGCCCTCGCTGAATATGAATCTGAATACTACGACAAAAAATGTGCTCAATCCAAGAGCAGGATCGAAGATGCCAGGAAGATCATTCCCGGCGGGGTTCAACACAATCTTGCATTCAATTATCCATTCCCTCTCGTGTTTACAAAAGCCGACGGACATATGCTATATGACATCGACGGCAATGAATATTTTGACTTTATACAGTCGGGCGGACCGACTGTGCTTGGGAGTAACCCTGAAGTAGTAAGAAAAAAGGTCTTTGAACTTCTCGACGAGTGCGGGCCGTCCACAGGACTTTTTCATGAGTACGAATATAAACTTGCGTCCAAGATATCCGAACTGATACCATCCGTTGATATGTTCAGAATGTATACATCCGGAACGGAAGCAGCAATGGTGGCAGCAAGAGTGGCACGTCTCGCCACAAAGAAAAAATATATTGTAAAAATGGGCGGAGCTTACCATGGATGGAGCGATCAGCTTGCCTACGGTATCCGTATACCCGGAACTAAAGGGCTCCAGTCTTCACGGTATCCCCAACTTCTGTTTCAAGAAGACCAAGGAATTTTTCCCGAATGATCTGAACGACCTTGAAAGAGTTCTGAGAAGCAACGGTCTGAAAGGCGGTACAGCGGCTGTGTACATAGAACCTATAGGACCGGAGAGCGGAACAAGGCCTGTTGATTTTGATTTTAATAAAGGTACGTCAACTGTGCGACAAGTACGGTGCCCTGCTGATATTTGATGAAGTCGTTACCGGATTCAGAATGGGCATGTCGGGTGCACAGGGATATTTTGATGTTGAACCGGATCTTACCATATTCGGTAAAGTGATCGCAGGAGGTTATCCCGGAGCCGGAGGAGTCGGAGGGAAAAGAGAATATATGCAATATCTTGGTGCCGGTCTGGACGGAGGCGGCAAAAAGGCTTTATCCGGCGGAACACTGGCGGCCAATCCGCTAAGCTGTATTGCAGGTTATGAAACTCTCTGCGAAATGGAACGCACCGGTGCCAGCAGGAAGGCAAACGAAATGGGTGATTTGCTGACCGATGGATTGAATGATCTCATCGACAAGTATGAACTGCCGTTTGCCGCGTATAACGTGGGGTCTATCGTCCACTTTGATACTCTGGGAACCATGCATTATGCGATTAACTGGAAGAAGCTCTGGACAGTACCGAATATCCTTAAGCAGACATCCGCGCGTCAGAAAAAGGAAATGGAGCATATGGGTGCCGCATATATGGCTGAAGGTCTGGTAACACTTGCGGGGAACAGGCTATATACCAACGCAACATACACCAGGGAAGACATTGATGAAACCCTGAGAAGGTTTGAATCGGTACTTCAAAAAATAGAAATCAAAGAAGAGAAATAGGTAAATGTTATGGATGTAAAAGAAGCTAAAAAAGAAGTTCTCCTGGCAGGAAAAGAACTGGTTGACCTCGGTCTTGTGGCAAGAACCTGGGGAAATGTGAGCTGTCGTATAGACGAAGACACTTTTGCTATCACACCGAGCGGTATTTCCTATGACCGCCTGGATGAGGACAGTATAGTAGTCGTCAACAAAAATACTCTCGAGCATGAAGGAGACGTGAAACCTTCGTCGGAGAAGGGAATTCATGCAGCAGCTTACAGGCTTGATCCCCAGGTCAACTTTGTGATACATACACATCAGACCTACGCTACCTGTATAAGCGTATCCGGATTTTCCAAATTGAATCCAAGTGATGAAGAGCTGGATATGATGGGCGGGGAAATTGGACTGGGAGCCTATGCCATCTCAAGTACCAAGAAACTTACAAATATAGTGGCTGATGAAATGGCCGGCGGCAAGCATGCAATTCTAATGGCAAAGCACGGTGCAGCTCTTACAGGAGCAAGTAGAGACGAAGCGTTCAAAAGAGCTACTATTCTTGAAAGTATTTGCCACAGGGCGATGGATGGTATACCCGACTTTGATGACACACCGGTCGAACCGGATGAAGAAAGCGGTCATATAATATCGGCTATAAACAATGCATACCCTGATTTCAAGCACGCGATGATCCTAAATTCCGATGCGGTAAAATCCGCAATGAGTAAGTCAGATAAATTGCCTGCACTCATTGATGATTTTGCGCAGATGGTAGGCTCGGATATGAAAACCGCATCACCTGAAAATGCAGTAAGTAAACTAAAGGGAAGAAATGCTGTCTACATAAAAGATATAGGAGCGCTTTGTTGTGCCGGTAACGAATCGGATTGCAAAGCACTGCTGACTCTGGTCGAAAAAAATGCATTGACATTCCTGAACGCAAATAAAAACGGAGAGTCACCGGAGCTTTCTTTCTTTGATAAGAAGCTCATGCGCTACGTTTATCTTAAGAAATATTCTAAAAAGATTTAACGCGGCTAAAAGATTTACAGGAGGTTGGAGATGGGCAATACCAAGCCTGCGGGCCAGGAGATCACGGGTAAAGAAACTGCATGGCAGGCACTGAAGTTCGGACTTTTCTCGGTATCCGCCGGGATCATAGAAATATTGTCATTTACTGTCATGAACGAGCTTACCGAGCTTCCATACTGGCCCTGTTATCTTACGGCTCTGACTCTCTCAGTATTATATAATTTCACAGTCAACAGGAGATATACATTCAAATCAGCAAACAACGTACCTTTGGCGATGCTGAAGATCCTATGCTTCTATCTGGTATTCACTCCGGTATCCACATATCTTGGGAATACTGCCGACAGAAATGGCGTCAATGAATACATAATTCTGGGTATAACCATGGCATTCAACCTCTGTCTGGAATTCCTCTACTGCAGATACTTCGTGTACAGGGGGACCATCAATACCAACAAACTGGCTTTAAAGAAAAAAGACGGCACGGCTAAATAGCATTTAGCCGTGTATCATCCATACCTTGTCATCAGGTTTCAGCTTAAATTTCTGATCAGGAGATGTTATGTATTTACCTCCTCTTTCAATGAATAGCATCATGTCTCTATGATGATTATTCAATCTTGAATCTTCATGTATAAGGCCGTTGAACGGCGACTCTTTCGGGCGACCACAAAGGATCTGTACTCCAGATTTCTCCTTTTGTCATTGTTATTTTCTTTGATAAATTCATCAAGTGATATGTATCCTCTGTCTCCAAGGAAATCAGCATCGGGCATTATTCTTGTATTAAGAAAAAATCATCAAGATCTTTTTTGTACCCAACAACGTAAACGGTATCGCCTCCCATAAGATGTTTTCGCTTTCTGGGAGTGTAAAGCTTTTTCCCGCCCCGGTCTATGCGGATAAATTTAATATTGGTTCTTGCATCATCCGATATTTCCTTCAGTGAGATTCCCCACAGAGGAGAAAGCTGATCGTGATGGAATCTTGCAACTTTCAGGTCAACGGGTAAAGTTTTCTCTATTTCCGGCCTTTTAGGTTTGTTTCCCGAAAACGTCTTTTCAGGAACTTCAGCGCCCAGGTTCCTGATGAACATTCTCTCGATTTTCTGATAGAGTCCCATAAGCCAATCGGAATAAGTGATTATAGCTACTATCAAGATCGTAATCAATGTGAGTGGCAGCGGGCTTACACCCAGCATAAGCCAGATGGGATACGCGATAAGCGCCACGGTTATTGCCAGTGAAATGAAAGAAAAAAGCATCAAAGTCCCGTGGCTCTTTTTGTTCTTGAACCATATGGAGATGAAGTATCTGTTCCTCTGCACAGATGTCTGTTTCAAAAATGGAGCGGAGCATACAATAACCGCAATCGTCGATATTACTGCCGCCACTTCATTGTTCATGATGCTTTTAAGGAAGGGCCACAGTAGATGGATCCCGCCTAAATCTATTCCGACCAGCACTATCATGTTAATAGCAAATTTGGTCAGATATGTCTGAATGAATTTTCCCCAGGAGGGGCCTTCCTGTTTTTTCTTGCCGGGTTCCTCTTTATTCGCCCCGGCTCATCTTTTCCACTGTACTATCGGGAAGTTTCCGCTCAAGTAAACTGTAAAGGGGATTGGCCGCTTTTATAACAAACGGTGTCGTGAATGTCGTAATGACTGATACCGATACGATGATGGGATATATCCCCTCTCCTATGAGTCCCAGTGAGATTCCCAGCGATGCTATTATGAATGAAAAATCACCGATCTGTGCCAGTGAAAATCCGCATAATATGGACTCTTTAAGAGATTTGCCGGATATGTAGGTTCCGACTGCCGAAAACATGGACTTGCCGAAAATGACAACTATGGTAAGTATGATTATGGTTCCAATGTTTGACCAGATAGCTGCAGGGTCGACCATCATTCCAACAGATATAAAGAACACCGCTCCGAACAGGTCCTTATTGGCTTTGGTAACCGACTCGATTCTGTGAGACAGCTTTGTTCCTGCAAGAAGCGACCCCGCCAGAAATGCTCCCAGCGCCGTTGAGAATCCTAGATAATGGGACAGCAAAACCATCCCGAAACATATGCCCATGGACACTATGGTCAACGTTTCATCGCTCATAAGGTTTTCCACTTTTTTCATGAAAGTCGGGATAATGAGTATCCCCAGTATGAGCCACAGTGCCAGATAGAATGCCATAGTAAGAAGACTCATGGTCATCTCGCCTCCGGATACTCCCTGGCTCACCGCCATGGTTGAGAATATTACCATCATGAGAATTCCGACCAGATCTTCTATTATGAGAGTACCAAATACCGACTCGGTGAATTCCTTACCTTTGAGTTTGAGATCATCAAACGCCTTTATGATAATAGTGGTCGATGACATTGAAAGCATACAGCCGAGGAAAATACTGCTCATCATTTCCCAGCCCAGCAAATTCCCGCATCCAAAACCTATCAGGAACATCCAGACGACTTTCGTCACAGCTGTGATCACAGCAGTTTTTCCAACGAAAAAAGTTTGAGCAGATTAAATTCCAGCCCCAGTGAAAACATTAATATGATAATTCCTATTTCGCTCCAGCATCGATACTTGTGGATCCGTAATACTGGGAAACCAGCTTATATATGGACCAACTAAAAGACCGGCGATAATATGACCGAGAACAAGAGGCTGTTTAAGCCTCTTGAATATCAGCGTCATAACGCCGGCCACCAGTAACATCAGTGCTAAATCATGGATGATGGGAGGTATATGCATTATTCGTTACTCTCCTTTATCGTCCTTCATTTTACCTTTCATCTTTCCGTGCATGAAATGTCCTTCATGACCGAATGGGCCTTCTTTGCCGTGCATGTGTCTGTGGAAACGTCCGAAACCTTTACGGAATTTTTCCCGTTCTTCATCGGTAAAATTCATTTCATCAAAATTCACATCATGCTTCTTCATCTCTTCAATAATCCTGGTAAGATAATCATCTAAATTTTTCTGTTCATCTTCATTCAAGCAATCGAATATCTGATCGGCTTCCGCCTGCTTATCTTCGATCTTATCGGCAGCTTTTTTGCCTTCTTCTGTAAGCTTGACCATCATTGCCCTCTTATCTTTTTCCGAATGTTCTCTTACTATCAGTCCTTTTTTCTCAAGCTTGGTCAGAAGCTCACCCAGTGACTGATTCCTCATGTCCAGTAAAAAGGCCAGATCCTTTTGTGATATTTCAGGCTTCAGCATCAATATCGAAAGCACCCGTCCCTGTCCTCTTCAGGGATTGCCGAACGGACCATGCTCCTTGTAATTCATAAACTGATATTTCATCATGATTCTGTTAAGCTTCATGAACTTCTCTAATAAACTTCTACTTGTATATCTCATATTTTCCTCTCATTTCTGCTGCCGGAGTCAGTTACTTGTTCTTATTGTTACGGGAGATATAATAATTATGCCTCCCGGCGGCTTGTTATCTAGTTGACCTTTCCATTATTAAAAGGTCTCCTTTCTTATAAAGGTACCTTCTATATTGTCAACAATGTTTTTAATGGAGTAACGGTAAAGAGGCGGTTGGACAAAAAAGTATCCTTTTTCACTCACTATTCAAGTTTTTGTCCAGTGGAATCTCCAAAGTTTTTATATACATTAGTTAAGGTTTGTATGACTTCCAGAATTACAGTCTGGTCTGTTGTCATTTCAAATATAAGTTTTGTTTCTTTATCTGGAAGAGCCTGAAATTCACCGGTAATTTCTATCTTGCCATATTTGTCAAATATCAAATTCAACTCAAGTTCACAATCCACATTTGTCAAACAGGCTTCACCGGATAAGCAGTCATAATTTTTTCTTAATTGGCATAAAAATTCATATAATTCTCCGGTTGTAAAATAATGGTCAGCGCGTACACTGTAGCCGTCAATATTAATTTCCAACAGTCCTTTAGCATAATATCCACCACAATAAGATGTTTCCTCAGGAAATCCGTAAATCTCATCTATAGTTAATTTTATAAACTCACCATTATATCCCTTGAACTCAAATGCTTTCATTGGTAAATTCTTCATAATGATCACCTTTTATTAAGCATCACTTTCCGGGGCTTCTGAATAACCCCTCATGGATGCAAGAACCTTCTCAAAATCTTCAATAGCAGCTTGTTTGTTTTCGTCACCTTTTCCATACCATTCGACATTGAAAGTGTAGACTCCATTATTATAATCGAACACGACGCCCTGGCCATGGGTTGTATTATTTTCAATTATTATCCCGTAATCGTTTTCATATGTAAAGACGGCATAGTCAGTGTAATTGGTCGTCCAGGAATCTGCGTATCCGGTAAACGGATCTTGAGTCCATTTTTCATATTTGTAATCTTCCGTTTCCACGCCTTCTTCAATGAAGTATTCATCATCCTCGATAATTTCCTTGGCATTTTTGTATTTCCCGCCTTCGAATATCGCATTGATCGTATATATCCGTTCATCTGAATCAAAAATTTCGTATACACCAACAATAACATCATCGTCTTCAGAATAAAAATCATCCAGCCAGCCAGAGTTAAAATCAAACTCAACTTCGTGAACATGTGCACTCTCCCACTTTGCTTCAGCAGCATCGTTATTATTGCCTGCCGTTAACGTCATTAGTAATAAAATAATCAGTGCCGGTATTATTTGCTTTGTTTTCATGATATTTGTAATAGTCTCCTCTTATTATCAACATTAATTTATAGATATCCAACAGGATATCTATGTCAATTGATTATAAAAATGTCAAAACCTATAAGCAATATTATGAACATATTTAGTATAATCAAGACAATACCTAATCTAGTCTTTTGTTTTAATTGCCCATATAAGGAAAGAACGAGAGCACAAACAACAAATACTGAAATAGGTAGTGCGAATATATATTCACCTAATACTTCATATAGATAATAAAAAGCAGGTGTAAAAAATATAAGTGGATAATATAAAATCGCCACAATATCACACATTAATGCAAATTTTGTAGTTGTATTTATTTTCAATTCCATCCTCCATATAAAACAGGTGAGTCTCTCCGATTCACATTGGAATAGTCACCGGGTTTTATCCTTCAAAAGTAATATATCCAAACAATTTTCATAAAAAGTCATATTACAGTAAGCGAGTTAACTATTCCTCATTCTCATGGAATGGCGATTCAAATTCTTCCACAAATAATCCTGATTTCTCCACTTTTTTTATTTCTTCAGAACAATCATTCTTAACACCAATAAACATATAAGAATACTCTCCAAAATGTACAAATATTTTGTCTGACACTAATCGACACCATATATCTCTGCGCATATTAAGTTTCACAATTTCTGGAATTTCTGTAGTATTTACCCACATTCCATTTTTAACCTTTTTGAACACCTTCTTCATTGAAGCTGTAGAAACATCATCATAATCATCATAAAAAATTTCTAAGCCTGATATCATTAGCTCTTTAACCGAACAGCATTCCATGAAACAGATAACTGCATCAATATATTTTTTTTCTACACTTTGGTATTCTTTTTCGGTCAATACCTTTCCTTCAAATGTCTGTCCAATATCTTCAAACAGAAGTCCATTCATCTACAGTATAGTATCCAAGATGGTTCCGGTTCTTCGGGTTATATTTTGTAACTCTGTATTCGTGCATGGTAATCTCCGATCCCTCTTGTCCGGTCACTATTATACATACCTAAATCAACATCATGTATCATCATACTAATAAATCAGTAAATCTTAATATCATCAAGATACACCTTTGTCTTCGCCCCCGCAACTTCCGCCTAACGCTACATGTGAGCTCTGTCTGATGGCGTTCTAAGGTCGCTAATAACTTCGGAACGAGAAGAGATACAATGTTCTGGTTTGAAGCAGCGTAACAGTCGTGTCACAATCTATAAGTACACACCTAAAAAACAATCACTTTTGAAAGTCAGTTTCCGCCTAACGCTACATGTGAGCTCTGTCTTATGGCGTTCTAAGGTCGCTAATAACTTCGGAACGAGAAGAGATACAATGTTCTGGTTTGAAGCAGCGTAACAGTCGTGTCACAATCTATAAGTACACACCTAAAAAACAATCACTTTTGAAAGTCAGTATCTTCGGAACGAAGAGATACAATGTTCTTGTTTGAAGCAGCGTAACAGTCGTGTCACAATCTATAAGTACACACCTAAAAAACAATCACTTTTGAAAGTCAGTTTCCGCCTAACGCTACATGTGAGCTCTGTCTGATGGCGTTCTAAGGTCGCTAATAACTTCGGAACGAGAAGAGATACAATGTTCTGGTTTGAAGCAGCGTAACAGTCGTGTCACAATCTATAAGTACACACCTAAAAAACAATCACTTTTGAAAGTCAGTTTCCGCCTAACGCTACATGTGAGCTCTGTCTGATGGCGTTCTAAGGTCGCTAATAACTTCGGAACGAGAAGAGATACAATGTTCTGGTTTGAAGCAGCGTAACAGTCGTGTCACAATCTATAAGTACACACCTAAAAAACAATCACTTTTGAAAGTCAGTTTCCGCCTAACGCTACATGTGAGCTCTGTCTGATGGCGTTCTAAGGTCGCTAATAACTTCGGAACGAGAAGAGATACAATGTTCTGGTTTGAAGCAGCGTAACAGTCGTGTCACAATCTATAAGTACACACCTAAAAAACAATCACTTTTGAAAGTCAGTTTCCGCCTAACGCTACATGTGAGCTCTGTCTGATGGCGTTCTAAGGTCGCTAATAACTTCGGAACGAGAAGAGATACAATGTTCTGGTTTGAAGCAGCGTAACAGTCGTGTCACAATCTATAAGTACACACCTAAAAAACAATCACTTTTGAAAGTCAGTTTCCGCCTAACGCTACATGTGAGCTCTGTCTGATGGCGTTCTAAGGTCGCTAATAACTTCGGAACGAGAAGAGATACAATGTTCTGGTTTGAAGCAGCGTAACAGTCGTGTCACAATCTATAAGTACACACCTAAAAAACAATCACTTTTGAAAGTCAGTTTCCGCCTAACGCTACATGTGAGCTCTGTCTGATGGCGTTCTAAGGTCGCTAATAACTTCGGAACGAGAAGAGATACAATGTTCTGGTTTGAAGCAGCGTAACAGTCGTGTCACAATCTATAAGTACACACCTAAAAAACAATCACTTTTGAAAGTCAGTTTCCGCCTAACGCTACATGTGAGCTCTGTCTGATGGCGTTCTAAGGTCGCTAATAACTTCGGAACGAGAAGAGATACAATGTTCTGGTTTGAAGCAGCGTAACAGTCGTGTCACAATCTATAAGTACACACCTAAAAAACAATCACTTTTGAAAGTCAGTTTCCGCCTAACGCTACATGTGAGCTCTGTCTGATGGCGTTCTAAGGTCGCTAATAACTTCGGAACGAGAAGAGATACAATGTTCTGGTTTGAAGCAGCGTAACAGTCGTGTCACAATCTATAAGTACACACCTAAAAAACAATCACTTTTGAAAGTCAGTTTCCGCCTAACGCTACATGTGAGCTCTGTCTGATGGCGTTCTAAGGTCGCTAATAACTTCGGAACGAGAAGAGATACAATGTTCTGGTTTGAAGCAGCGTAACAGTCGTGTCACAATCTATAAGTACACACCTAAAAAACAATCACTTTTGAAAGTCAGTTTCCGCCTAACGCTACATGTGAGCTCTGTCTGATGGCGTTCTAAGGTCGCTAATAACTTCGGAACGAGAAGAGATACAATGTTCTGGTTTGAAGCAGCGTAACAGTCGTGTCACAATCTATAAGTACACACCTAAAAAACAATCACTTTTGAAAGTCAGTTTCCGCCTAACGCTACATGTGAGCTCTGTCTGATGGCGTTCTAAGGTCGCTAATAACTTCGGAACGAGAAGAGATACAATGTTCTGGTTTGAAGCAGCGTAACAGTCGTGTCACAATCTATAAGTACACACCTAAAAAACAATCACTTTTGAAAGTCAGTTTCCGCCTAACGCTACATGTGAGCTCTGTCTGATGGCGTTCTAAGGTCGCTAATAACTTCGGAACGAGAAGAGATACAATGTTCTGGTTTGAAGCAGCGTAACAGTCGTGTCACAATCTATAAGTACACACCTAAAAAACAATCACTTTTGAAAGTCAGTTTCCGCCTAACGCTACATGTGAGCTCTGTCTGATGGCGTTCTAAGGTCGCTAATAACTTCGGAACGAGAAGAGATACAATGTTCTGGTTTGAAGCAGCGTAACAGTCGTGTCACAATCTATAAGTACACACCTAAAAAACAATCACTTTTGAAAGTCAGTTTCCGCCTAACGCTACATGTGAGCTCTGTCTGATGGCGTTCTAAGGTCGCTAATAACTTCGGAACGAGAAGAGATACAATGTTCTGGTTTGAAGCAGCGTAACAGTCGTGTCACAATCTATAAGTACACACCTAAAAAACAATCACTTTTGAAAGTCAGTTTCCGCCTAACGCTACATGTGAGCTCTGTCTGATGGCGTTCTAAGGTCGCTAATAACTTCGGAACGAGAAGAGATACAATGTTCTGGTTTGAAGCAGCGTAACAGTCGTGTCACAATCTATAAGTACACACCTAAAAAACAATCACTTTTGAAAGTCAGTTTCCGCCTAACGCTACATGTGAGCTCTGTCTGATGGCGTTCTAAGGTCGCTAATAACTTCGGAACGAGAAGAGATACAATGTTCTGGTTTGAAGCAGCGTAACAGTCGTGTCACAATCTATAAGTACACACCTAAAAAACAATCACTTTTGAAAGTCAGTTTCCGCCTAACGCTACATGTGAGCTCTGTCTGATGGCGTTCTAAGGTCGCTAATAACTTCGGAACGAGAAGAGATACAATGTTCTGGTTTGAAGCAGCGTAACAGTCGTGTCACAATCTATAAGTACACACCTAAAAAACAATCACTTTTGAAAGTCAGTTTCCGCCTAACGCTACATGTGAGCTCTGTCTGATGGCGTTCTAAGGTCGCTAATAACTTCGGAACGAGAAGAGATACAATGTTCTGGTTTGAAGCAGCGTAACAGTCGTGTCACAATCTATAAGTACACACCTAAAAAACAATCACTTTTGAAAGTCAGTTTCCGCCTAACGCTACATGTGAGCTCTGTCTGATGGCGTTCTAAGGTCGCTAATAACTTCGGAACGAGAAGAGATACAATGTTCTGGTTTGAAGCAGCGTAACAGTCGTGTCACAATCTATAAGTACACACCTAAAAAACAATCACTTTTGAAAGTCAGTTTCCGCCTAACGCTACATGTGAGCTCTGTCTGATGGCGTTCTAAGGTCGCTAATAACTTCGGAACGAGAAGAGATACAATGTTCTGGTTTGAAGCAGCGTAACAGTCGTGTCACAATCTATAAGTACACACCTAAAAAACAATCACTTTTGAAAGTCAGTTTCCGCCTAACGCTACATGTGAGCTCTGTCTGATGGCGTTCTAAGGTCGCTAATAACTTCGGAACGAGAAGAGATACAATGTTCTGGTTTGAAGCAGCGTAACAGTCGTGTCACAATCTATAAGTACACACCTAAAAAACAATCACTTTTGAAAGTCAGTTTCCGCCTAACGCTACATGTGAGCTCTGTCTGATGGCGTTCTAAGGTCGCTAATAACTTCGGAACGAGAAGAGATACAATGTTCTGGTTTGAAGCAGCGTAACAGTCGTGTCACAATCTATAAGTACACACCTAAAAAACAATCACTTTTGAAAGTCAGTTTCCGCCTAACGCTACATGTGAGCTCTGTCTGATGGCGTTCTAAGGTCGCTAATAACTTCGGAACGAGAAGAGATACAATGTTCTGGTTTGAAGCAGCGTAACAGTCGTGTCACAATCTATAAGTACACACCTAAAAAACAATCACTTTTGAAAGTCAGTTTCCGCCTAACGCTACATGTGAGCTCTGTCTGATGGCGTTCTAAGGTCGCTAATAACTTCGGAACGAGAAGAGATACAATGTTCTGGTTTGAAGCAGCGTAACAGTCGTGTCACAATCTATAAGTACACACCTAAAAAACAATCACTTTTGAAAGTCAGTTTCCGCCTAACGCTACATGTGAGCTCTGTCTGATGGCGTTCTAAGGTCGCTAATAACTTCGGAACGAAGAGATACAATGTTCTGGTTTGAAGCAGCGTAACAGTCGTGTCACAATCTATAAGTACACACCTAAAAAACAATCACTTTTGAAAGTCAGTTTCCGCCTAACGCTACATGTGAGCTCTGTCTGATGGCGTTCTAAGGTCGCTAATAACTTCGGAACGAGAAGAGATACAATGTTCTGGTTTGAAGCAGCGTAACAGTCGTGTCACAATCTATAAGTACACACCTAAAAAACAATCACTTTTGAAAGTCAGTTTCCGCCTAACGCTACATGTGAGCTCTGTCTGATGGCGTTCTAAGGTCGCTAATAACTTCGGAACGAGAAGAGATACAATGTTCTGGTTTGAAGCAGCGTAACAGTCGTGTCACAATCTATAAGTACACACCTAAAAAACAATCACTTTTGAAAGTCAGTTTCCGCCTAACGCTACATGTGAGCTCTGTCTGATGGCGTTCTAAGGTCGCTAATAACTTCGGAACGAGAAGAGATACAATGTTCTGGTTTGAAGCAGCGTAACAGTCGTGTCACAATCTATAAGTACACACCTAAAAAACAATCACTTTTGAAAGTCAGTTTCCGCCTAACGCTACATGTGAGCTCTGTCTGATGGCGTTCTAAGGTCGCTAATAACTTCGGAACGAAGAGATACAATGTTCTGGTTTGAAGCAGCGT
>JAVIWB010000892.1:0-18134 GCA_031893035.1 Dermolepida albohirtum | reverse complement strand
GATTGTTTTTTAGGTGTGTACTTATAATTGTGACACCGTTACGCTGCTTAAAACCGAACGTATCTCTTCTCGTTCCGAAGTTATTAGCAACCCAAAGCCATCGGGCAGAGCTCACATGTAGCGTTAGTCGGAAACTGACTTTCAAAAGTGATTGTTTTTTGGTTTTACTTATAGTTGTGACACGATTTACGCTCCCTCAAACCAGAACTTGTATTTTTCCCGTTCCGAAGAATGCCATCAGACAGAGCTTACATGTAGCGTTAGTCGGAAACTGACTTTCAAAAGTGATTGTTTTTTAGGTGTGTACTTATAGATTGTGACACGACTGTTACGCTGCTTCAAACCAGAACATTGTATCTCTTCTCGTTCCGAAGTTATTAGCGACTTTAGAACGCCATCAGACAGAGCTCACATGTAGCGTTAGTCGGAAACTGACTTTCAAAAGTGATTGTTTTTTAGGTGTGCTTATAGATTGTGACACGACTGTTACGCTGCTTCAAACCAGAACATTGTATCTCTTCTCGTTCCGAAGTTATTAGCGACCTTAGAACGCCATCAGACAGAGCTCACATGTAGCGTTAGTCGGAAACTGACTTTCAAAAGTGATTGTTTTTTAGGTGTGTACTTATAGATTGTGACACGACTGTTACGCTGCTTCAAACCAGAACATTGTATCTCTTCTCGTTCCGAAGTTATTAGCGACCTTAGAACGCCATCAGACAGAGCTCACATGTAGCGTTAGTCGGAAACTGACTTTCAAAAGTGATTGTTTTTTAGGTGTGTACTTATAGATTGTGACACGACTGTTACGCTGCTTCAAACCAGAACATTGTATCTCTTCTCGTTCCGAAGTTATTAGCGACCTTAAACCAGAACGCCATCAGACAGAGCTCACATGTAGCGTTAGTCGGAAACTGACTTTCAAAAGTGATTGTTTTTTAGGTGTGTACTTATAGATTGTGACACGACTGTTACGCTGCTTCAAACCAGAACATTGTATCTCTTCTCGTTCCGAAGTTATTAGCGACCTTAGAACGCCATCAGACAGAGCTCACATGTAGCGTTAGTCGGAAACTGACTTTCAAAAGTGATTGTTTTTTAGGTGTGTACTTATAGATTGTGACACGACTGTTACGCTGCTTCAAACCAGAACATTGTATCTCTTCTCGTTCCGAAGTTATTAGCGACCTTAGAACGCCATCAGACAGAGCTCACATGTAGCGTTAGTCGGAAACTGACTTTCAAAAGTGATTGTTTTTTAGGTGTGTACTTATAGATTGTGACACGACTGTTACGCTGCTTCAAACCAGAACATTGTATCTCTTCTCGTTCCGAAGTTATTAGCGACCTTAGAACGCCATCAGACAGAGCTCACATGTAGCGTTAGTCGGAAACTGACTTTCAAAAGTGATTGTTTTTTAGGTGTGTACTTATAGATTGTGACACGACTGTTACGCTGCTTCAAACCAGAACATTGTATCTCTTCTCGTTCCGAAGTTATTAGCGACCTTAGAACGCCATCAGACAGAGCTCACATGTAGCGTTAGTCGGAAACTGACTTTCAAAAGTGATTGTTTTTTAGGTGTGTACTTATAGATTGTGACACGACTGTTACGCTGCTTCAAACCAGAACATTGTATCTCTTCTCGTTCCGAAGTTATTAGCGACCTTAGAACGCCATCAGACAGAGCTCACATGTAGCGTTAGTCGGAAACTGACTTTCAAAAGTGATTGTTTTTTAGGTGTGTACTTATAGATTGTGACACGACTGTTACGCTGCTTCAAACCAGAACATTGTATCTCTTCTCGTTCCGAAGTTATTAGCGACCTTAGAACGCCATCAGACAGAGCTCACATGTAGCGTTAGTCGGAAACTGACTTTCAAAAGTGATTGTTTTTTAGGTGTGTACTTATAGATTGTGACACGACTGTTACGCTGCTTCAAACCAGAACATTGTATCTCTTCTCGTTCCGAAGTTATTAGCGACCTTAGAACGCCATCAGACAGAGCTCACATGTAGCGTTAGTCGGAAACTGACTTTCAAAAGTGATTGTTTTTTAGGTGTGTACTTATAGATTGTGACACGACTGTTACGCTGCTTCAAACCAGAACATTGTATCTCTTCTCGTTCCGAAGTTATTAGCGACCTTAGAACGCCATCAGACAGAGCTCACATGTAGCGTTAGTCGGAAACTGACTTTCAAAAGTGATTGTTTTTTAGGTGTGTACTTATAGATTGTGACACGACTGTTACGCTGCTTCAAACCAGAACATTGTATCTCTTCTCGTTCCGAAGTTATTAGCGACCTTAGAACGCCATCAGACAGAGCTCACATGTAGCGTTAGTCGGAAACTGACTTTCAAAAGTGATTGTTTTTTAGGTGTGTACTTATAGATTGTGACACGACTGTTACGCTGCTTCAAACCAGAACATTGTATCTCTTCTCGTTCCGAAGTTATTAGCGACCTTAGAACGCCATCAGACAGAGCTCACATGTAGCGTTAGTCGGAAACTGACTTTCAAAAGTGATTGTTTTTTAGGTGTGTACTTATAGATTGTGACACGACTGTTACGCTGCTTCAAACCAGAACATTGTATCTCTTCTCGTTCCGAAGTTATTAGCGACCTTAGAACGCCATCAGACAGAGCTCACATGTAGCGTTAGTCGGAAACTGACTTTCAAAAGTGATTGTTTTTTAGGTGTGTACTTATAGATTGTGACACGACTGTTACGCTGCTTCAAACCAGAACATTGTATCTCTTCTCGTTCCGAAGTTATTAGCGACCTTAGAACGCCATCAGACAGAGCTCACATGTAGCGTTAGTCGGAAACTGACTTTCAAAAGTGATTGTTTTTTAGGTGTGTACTTATAGATTGTGACACGACTGTTACGCTGCTTCAAACCAGAACATTGTATCTCTTCTCGTTCCGAAGTTATTAGCGACCTTAGAACGCCATCAGACAGAGCTCACATGTAGCGTTAGTCGGAAACTGACTTTCAAAAGTGATTGTTTTTTAGGTGTGTACTTATAGATTGTGACACGACTGTTACGCTGCTTCAAACCAGAACATTGTATCTCTTCTCGTTCCGAAGTTATTAGCGACCTTAGAACGCCATCAGACAGAGCTCACATGTAGCGTTAGTCGGAAACTGACTTTCAAAAGTGATTGTTTTTTAGGTGTGTACTTATAGATTGTGACACGACTGTTACGCTGCTTCAAACCAGAACATTGTATCTCTTCTCGTTCCGAAGTTATTAGCGACCTTAGAACGCCATCAGACAGAGCTCACATGTAGCGTTAGTCGGAAACTGACTTTCAAAAGTGATTGTTTTTTAGGTGTGTACTTATAGATTGTGACACGACTGTTACGCTGCTTCAAACCAGAACATTGTATCTCTTCTCGTTCCGAAGTTATTAGCGACCTTAGAACGCCATCAGACAGAGCTCACATGTAGCGTTAGTCGGAAACTGACTTTCAAAAGTGATTGTTTTTTAGGTGTGTACTTATAGATTGTGACACGACTGTTACGCTGCTTCAAACCAGAACATTGTATCTCTTCTCGTTCCGAAGTTATTAGCGACCTTAGAACGCCATCAGACAGAGCTCACATGTAGCGTTAGTCGGAAACTGACTTTCAAAAGTGATTGTTTTTTAGGTGTGTACTTATAGATTGTGACACGACTGTTACGCTGCTTCAAACCAGAACATTGTATCTCTTCTCGTTCCGAAGTTATTAGCGACCTTAGAACGCCATCAGACAGAGCTCACATGTAGCGTTAGTCGGAAACTGACTTTCAAAAGTGATTGTTTTTTAGGTGTGTACTTATAGATTGTGACACGACTGTTACGCTGCTTCAAACCAGAACATTGTATCTCTTCTCGTTCCGAAGTTATTAGCGACCTTAGAACGCCATCAGACAGAGCTCACATGTAGCGTTAGTCGGAAACTGACTTTCAAAAGTGATTGTTTTTTAGGTGTGTACTTATAGATTGTGACACGACTGTTACGCTGCTTCAAACCAGAACATTGTATCTCTTCTCGTTCCGAAGTTATTAGCGACCTTAGAACGCCATCAGACAGAGCTCACATGTAGCGTTAGTCGGAAACTGACTTTCAAAAGTGATTGTTTTTTAGGTGTGTACTTATAGATTGTGACACGACTGTTACGCTGCTTCAAACCAGAACATTGTATCTCTTCTCGTTCCGAAGTTATTAGCGACCTTAGAACGCCATCAGACAGAGCTCACATGTAGCGTTAGTCGGAAACTGACTTTCAAAAGTGATTGTTTTTTAGGTGTGTACTTATAGATTGTGACACGACTGTTACGCTGCTTCAAACCAGAACATTGTATCTCTTCTCGTTCCGAAGTTATTAGCGACCTTAGAACGCCATCAGACAGAGCTCACATGTAGCGTTAGTCGGAAACTGACTTTCAAAAGTGATTGTTTTTTAGGTGTGTACTTATAGATTGTGACACGACTGTTACGCTGCTTCAAACCAGAACATTGTATCTCTTCTCGTTCCGAAGTTATTAGCGACCTTAGAACGCCATCAGACAGAGCTCACATGTAGCGTTAGTCGGAAACTGACTTTCAAAAGTGATTGTTTTTTAGGTGTGTACTTATAGATTGTGACACGACTGTTACGCTGCTTCAAACCAGAACATTGTATCTCTTCTCGTTCCGAAGTTATTAGCGACCTTAGAACGCCATCAGACAGAGCTCACATGTAGCGTTAGTCGGAAACTGACTTTCAAAAGTGATTGTTTTTTAGGTGTGTACTTATAGATTGTGACACGACTGTTACGCTGCTTCAAACCAGAACATTGTATCTCTTCTCGTTCCGAAGTTATTAGCGACCTTAGAACGCCATCAGACAGAGCTCACATGTAGCGTTAGTCGGAAACTGACTTTCAAAAGTGATTGTTTTTTAGGTGTGTACTTATAGATTGTGACACGACTGTTACGCTGCTTCAAACCAGAACATTGTATCTCTTCTCGTTCCGAAGTTATTAGCGACCTTAGAACGCCATCAGACAGAGCTCACATGTAGCGTTAGTCGGAAACTGACTTTCAAAAGTGATTGTTTTTTAGGTGTGTACTTATAGATTGTGACACGACTGTTACGCTGCTTCAAACCAGAACATTGTATCTCTTCTCGTTCCGAAGTTATTAGCGACCTTAGAACGCCATCAGACAGAGCTCACATGTAGCGTTAGTCGGAAACTGACTTTCAAAAGTGATTGTTTTTTAGGTGTGTACTTATAGATTGTGACACGACTGTTACGCTGCTTCAAACCAGAACATTGTATCTCTTCTCGTTCCGAAGTTATTAGCGACCTTAGAACGCCATCAGACAGAGCTCACATGTAGCGTTAGTCGGAAACTGACTTTCAAAAGTGATTGTTTTTTAGGTGTGTACTTATAGATTGTGACACGACTGTTACGCTGCTTCAAACCAGAACATTGTATCTCTTCTCGTTCCGAAGTTATTAGCGACCTTAGAACGCCATCAGACAGAGCTCACATGTAGCGTTAGTCGGAAACTGACTTTCAAAAGTGATTGTTTTTTAGGTGTGTACTTATAGATTGTGACACGACTGTTACGCTGCTTCAAACCAGAACATTGTATCTCTTCTCGTTCCGAAGTTATTAGCGACCTTAGAACGCCATCAGACAGAGCTCACATGTAGCGTTAGTCGGAAACTGACTTTCAAAAGTGATTGTTTTTTAGGTGTGTACTTATAGATTGTGACACGACTGTTACGCTGCTTCAAACCAGAACATTGTATCTCTTCTCGTTCCGAAGTTATTAGCGACCTTAGAACGCCATCAGACAGAGCTCACATGTAGCGTTAGTCGGAAACTGACTTTCAAAAGTGATTGTTTTTTAGGTGTGTACTTATAGATTGTGACACGACTGTTACGCTGCTTCAAACCAGAACATTGTATCTCTTCTCGTTCCGAAGTTATTAGCGACCTTAGAACGCCATCAGACAGAGCTCACATGTAGCGTTAGTCGGAAACTGACTTTCAAAAGTGATTGTTTTTTAGGTGTGTACTTATAGATTGTGACACGACTGTTACGCTGCTTCAAACCAGAACATTGTATCTCTTCTCGTTCCGAAGTTATTAGCGACCTTAGAACGCCATCAGACAGAGCTCACATGTAGCGTTAGTCGGAAACTGACTTTCAAAAGTGATTGTTTTTTAGGTGTGTACTTATAGATTGTGACACGACTGTTACGCTGCTTCAAACCAGAACATTGTATCTCTTCTCGTTCCGAAGTTATGGTGTGTGCTTATAGATTGTGACACGACTGTTACGCTGCTTCAAACCAGAACATTGTATCTCTTCTCGTTCCGAAGTTATTAGCGACCTTAGAACGCCATCAGGCAGAGCTCACATGTAGCGTTAGTCGGAAACTGACTTTCAAAAGTGATTGTTTTTTAGGTGTGTACTTATAGATTGTGACACGACTGTTACGCTGCTTCAAACCAGAACATTGTATCTCTTCTCGTTCCGAAGTTATTAGCGACCTTAGAACGCCATCAGGCAGAGCTCACATGTAGCGTTAGTCGGAAACTGACTTTCAAAAGTGATTGTTTTTTAGGTGTGTACTTATAGATTGTGACACGACTGTTACGCTGCTTCAAACCAGAACATTGTATCTCTTCTCGTTCCGAAGTTATTAGCGACCTTAGAACGCCATCAGAGCAGAGCTCACATGTAGCGTTAGGCGGAAACTGACTTTCAAAAGTGATTGTTTTTTAGGTGTGTACTTATAGATTGTGACACGACTGTTACGCTGCTTCAAACCAGAACATTGTATCTCTTCTCGTTCCGAAGTTATTAGCGACCTTAGAACGCCATCAGGCAGAGCTCACATGTAGCGTTAGTCGGAAACTGACTTTCAAAAGTGATTGTTTTTAGGTGTGTGCTTATAGATTGTGACACGACTGTTACGCTGCTTCAAACCAGAACATTGTATCTCTTCTCGTTCCGAAGTTATTAGCGACCTTAGAACGCCATCAGGCAGAGCTCACATGTAGCGTTAGTCGGAAACTGACTTTCAAAAGTGATTGTTTTTTAGGTGTGTACTTATAGATTGTGACACGACTGTTACGCTGCTTCAAACCAGAACATTGTATCTCTTCTCGTTCCGAAGTTATTAGCGACCTTAGAACGCCATCAGGCAGAGCTCACATGTAGCGTTAGTCGGAAACTGACTTTCAAAAGTGATTGTTTTTTAGGTGTGTACTTATAGATTGTGACACGACTGTTACGCTGCTTCAAACCAGAACATTGTATCTCTTCTCGTTCCGAAGTTATTAGCGACCTTAGAACGCCATCAGACAGAGCTCACATGTAGCGTTAGTCGGAAACTGACTTTCAAAAGTGATTGTTTTTTAGGTGTGTACTTATAGATTGTGACACGACTGTTACGCTGCTTCAAACCAGAACATTGTATCTCTTCTCGTTCCGAAGTTATTAGCGACCTTAGAACGCCATCAGGCAGAGCTCACATGTAGCGTTAGTCGGAAACTGACTTTCAAAAGTGATTGTTTTTTAGGTGTGTACTTATAGATTGTGACACGACTGTTACGCTGCTTCAAACCAGAACATTGTATCTCTTCTCGTTCCGAAGTTATTAGCGACCTTAGAACGCCATCAGACAGAGCTCACATGTAGCGTTAGTCGGAAACTGACTTTCAAAAGTGATTGTTTTTTAGGTGTGTGCTTATAGATTGTGACACGACTGTTACGCTGCTTCAAACCAGAACATTGTATCTCTTCTCGTTCCGAAGTTATTAGCGACCTTAGAACGCCATCAGGCAGAGCTCACATGTAGCGTTAGTCGGAAACTGACTTTCAAAAGTGATTGTTTTTTAGGTGTGTGCTTATAGATTGTGACACGACTGTTACGCTGCTTCAAACCAGAACATTGTATCTCTTCTCGTTCCGAAGTTATTAGCGACCTTAGAACGCCATCAGACAGAGCTCACATGTAGCGTTAGGCGGAAACTGACTTTCAAAAGTGATTGTTTTTTAGGTGTGTACTTATAGATTGTGACACGACTGTTACGCTGCTTCAAACCAGAACATTGTATCTCTTCTCGTTCCGAAGTTATTAGCGACCTTAGAACGCCATCAGACAGAGCTCACATGTAGCGTTAGGCGGAAACTGACTTTCAAAAGTGATTGTTTTTTAACTTATAGATTGTGACACGTCTGTTACGCTGCTTCAAACCAGAACATTGTATCTCTTCTCGTTCCGAAGTTATTAGCGACCTTAGAACGCCATCAGACAGAGCTCACATGTAGCGTTAGTCGGAAACTGACTTTCAAAAGTGATTGTTTTTTAGGTGTGTACTTATAGATTGTGACACGACTGTTACGCTGCTTCAAACCAGAACATTGTATCTCTTCTCGTTCCGAAGTTATTAGCGACCTTAGAACGCCATCAGACAGAGCTCACATGTAGCGTTAGTCGGAAACTGACTTTCAAAAGTGATTGTTTTTTAGGTGTGTACTTATAGATTGTGACACGACTGTTACGCTGCTTCAAACCAGAACATTGTATCTCTTCTCGTTCCGAAGTTATTAGCGACCTTAGAACGCCATCAGACAGAGCTCACATGTAGCGTTAGTCGGAAACTGACTTTCAAAAGTGATTGTTTTTTAGGTGTGTACTTATAGATTGTGACACGACTGTTACGCTGCTTCAAACCAGAACATTGTATCTCTTCTCGTTCCGAAGTTATTAGCGACCTTAGAACGCCATCAGACAGAGCTCACATGTAGCGTTAGTCGGAAACTGACTTTCAAAAGTGATTGTTTTTTAGGTGTGTACTTATAGATTGTGACACGACTGTTACGCTGCTTCAAACCAGAACATTGTATCTCTTCTCGTTCCGAAGTTATTAGCGACCTTAGAACGCCATCAGACAGAGCTCACATGTAGCGTTAGTCGGAAACTGACTTTCAAAAGTGATTGTTTTTTAGGTGTGTACTTATAGATTGTGACACGACTGTTACGCTGCTTCAAACCAGAACATTGTATCTCTTCTCGTTCCGAAGTTATTAGCGACCTTAGAACGCCATCAGACAGAGCTCACATGTAGCGTTAGTCGGAAACTGACTTTCAAAAGTGATTGTTTTTTAGGTGTGTACTTATAGATTGTGACACGACTGTTACGCTGCTTCAAACCAGAACATTGTATCTCTTCTCGTTCCGAAGTTATTAGCGACCTTAGAACGCCATCAGACAGAGCTCACATGTAGCGTTAGTCGGAAACTGACTTTCAAAAGTGATTGTTTTTTAGGTGTGTACTTATAGATTGTGACACGACTGTTACGCTGCTTCAAACCAGAACATTGTATCTCTTCTCGTTCCGAAGTTATTAGCGACCTTAGAACGCCATCAGACAGAGCTCACATGTAGCGTTAGTCGGAAACTGACTTTCAAAAGTGATTGTTTTTTAGGTGTGTACTTATAGATTGTGACACGACTGTTACGCTGCTTCAAACCAGAACATTGTATCTCTTCTCGTTCCGAAGTTATTAGCGACCTTAGAACGCCATCAGACAGAGCTCACATGTAGCGTTAGTCGGAAACTGACTTTCAAAAGTGATTGTTTTTTAGGTGTGTACTTATAGATTGTGACACGACTGTTACGCTGCTTCAAACCAGAACATTGTATCTCTTCTCGTTCCGAAGTTATTAGCGACCTTAGAACGCCATCAGACAGAGCTCACATGTAGCGTTAGTCGGAAACTGACTTTCAAAAGTGATTGTTTTTTAGGTGTGTACTTATAGATTGTGACACGACTGTTACGCTGCTTCAAACCAGAACATTGTATCTCTTCTCGTTCCGAAGTTATTAGCGACCTTAGAACGCCATCAGACAGAGCTCACATGTAGCGTTAGTCGGAAACTGACTTTCAAAAGTGATTGTTTTTTAGGTGTGTACTTATAGATTGTGACACGACTGTTACGCTGCTTCAAACCAGAACATTGTATCTCTTCTCGTTCCGAAGTTATTAGCGACCTTAGAACGCCATCAGACAGAGCTCACATGTAGCGTTAGTCGGAAACTGACTTTCAAAAGTGATTGTTTTTTAGGTGTGTACTTATAGATTGTGACACGACTGTTACGCTGCTTCAAACCAGAACATTGTATCTCTTCTCGTTCACGCTGCTTCAAACCAGAACATTGTATCTCTTCTCGTTCCGAAGTTATTAGCGACCTTAGAACGCCATCAGACAGAGCTCACATGTAGCGTTAGTCGGAAACTGACTTTCAAAAGTGATTGTTTTTTAGGTGTGTACTTATAGATTGTGACACGACTGTTACGCTGCTTCAAACCAGAACATTGTATCTCTTCTCGTTCCGAAGTTATTAGCGACCTTAGAACGCCATCAGACAGAGCTCACATGTAGCGTTAGTCGGAAACTGACTTTCAAAAGTGATTGTTTTTTAGGTGTGTACTTATAGATTGTGACACGACTGTTACGCTGCTTCAAACCAGAACATTGTATCTCTTCTCGTTCCGAAGTTATTAGCGACCTTAGAACGCCATCAGATCACATGTAGCGTTAGTCGGAAACTGACTTTCAAAAGTGATTGTTTTTTAGGTGTGTACTTATAGATTGTGACACGACTGTTACGCTGCTTCAAACCAGAACATTGTATCTCTTCTCGTTCCGAAGTTATTAGCGACCTTAGAACGCCATCAGACAGAGCTCACATGTAGCGTTAGTCGGAAACTGACTTTCAAAAGTGATTGTTTTTTAGGTGTGTACTTATAGATTGTGACACGACTGTTACGCTGCTTCAAACCAGAACATTGTATCTCTTCTCGTTCCGAGTTATTAGCGACCTTAGAACGCCATCAGACAGAGCTCACATGTAGCGTTAGTCGGAAACTGACTTTCAAAAGTGATTGTTTTTTAGGTGTGTACTTATAGATTGTGACACGACTGTTACGCTGCTTCAAACCAGAACATTGTATCTCTTCTCGTTCCGAAGTTATTAGCGACCTTAGAACGCCATCAGACAGAGCTCACATGTAGCGTTAGTCGGAAACTGACTTTCAAAAGTGATTGTTTTTTAGGTGTGTACTTATAGATTGTGACACGACTGTTACGCTGCTTCAAACCAGAACATTGTATCTCTTCTCGTTCCGAAGTTATTAGCGACCTTAGAACGCCATCAGACAGAGCTCACATGTAGCGTTAGTCGGAAACTGACTTTCAAAAGTGATTGTTTTTTAGGTGTGTACTTATAGATTGTGACACGACTGTTACGCTGCTTCAAACCAGAACATTGTATCTCTTCTCGTTCCGAAGTTATTAGCGACCTTAGAACGCCATCAGACAGAGCTCACATGTAGCGTTAGTCGGAAACTGACTTTCAAAAGTGATTGTTTTTTAGGTGTGTACTTATAGATTGTGACACGACTGTTACGCTGCTTCAAACCAGAACATTGTATCTCTTCTCGTTCCGAAGTTATTAGCGACCTTAGAACGCCATCAGACAGAGCTCACATGTAGCGTTAGTCGGAAACTGACTTTCAAAAGTGATTGTTTTTTAGGTGTGTACTTATAGATTGTGACACGACTGTTACGCTGCTTCAAACCAGAACATTGTATCTCTTCTCGTTCCGAAGTTATTAGCGACCTTAGAACGCCATCAGACAGAGCTCACATGTAGCGTTAGTCGGAAACTGACTTTCAAAAGTGATTGTTTTTTAGGTGTGTACTTATAGATTGTGACACGACTGTTACGCTGCTTCAAACCAGAACATTGTATCTCTTCTCGTTCCGAAGTTATTAGCGACCTTAGAACGCCATCAGACAGAGCTCACATGTAGCGTTAGTCGGAAACTGACTTTCAAAAGTGATTGTTTTTTAGGTGTGTACTTATAGATTGTGACACGACTGTTACGCTGCTTCAAACCAGAACATTGTATCTCTTCTCGTTCCGAAGTTATTAGCGACCTTAGAACGCCATCAGACAGAGCTCACATGTAGCGTTAGTCGGAAACTGACTTTCAAAAGTGATTGTTTTTTAGGTGTGTTCTTATAGATTGTGACACGACTGTTACGCTGCTTCAAACCAGAACATTGTATCTCTTCTCGTTCCGAAGTTATTAGCGACCTTAGAACCCATCAGAACATGTAGCGTTAAAAGTGATTGTTTTTTAGGTGTGTACTGCTTCAAACCAGAACATTGTATCTCTTCTCGTTCCGAAGTTATTAGCCATCAGACAGAGCTCACATGTAGCGTTAGTCGGAAACTGACTTTCAAAAGTGATTGTTTTTTAGGTGTGTACTTATAGATTGTGACACGACTGTTACGCTGCTTCAAACCAGAACATTGTATCTCTTCTCGTTCCGAAGTTATTAGCGACCTTAGAACGCCATCAGACAGAGCTCACATGTAGCGTTAGTCGGAAACTGACTTTCAAAAGTGATTGTTTTTTAGGTGTGTACTTATAGATTGTGACACGACTGTTACGCTGCTTCAAACCAGAACATTGTATCTCTTCTCGTTCCGAAGTTATTAGCGACCTTAGAACGCCATCAGACAGAGCTCACATGTAGCGTTAGTCGGAAACTGACTTTCAAAAGTGATTGTTTTTTAGGTGTGTACTTATAGATTGTGACACGACTGTTACGCTGCTTCAAACCAGAACATTGTATCTCTTCTCGTTCCGAAGTTATTAGCGACCTTAGAACGCCATCAGACAGAGCTCACATGTAGCGTTAGTCGGAAACTGACTTTCAAAAGTGATTGTTTTTTAGGTGTGTACTTATAGATTGTGACACGACTGTTACGCTGCTTCAAACCAGAACATTGTATCTCTTCTCGTTCCGAAGTTATTAGCGACCTTAGAACGCCATCAGACAGAGCTCACATGTAGCGTTAGTCGGAAACTGACTTTCAAAAGTGATTGTTTTTTAGGTGTGTACTTATAGATTGTGACACGACTGTTACGCTGCTTCAAACCAGAACATTGTATCTCTTCTCGTTCCGAAGTTATTAGCGACCTTAGAACGCCATCAGACAGAGCTCACATGTAGCGTTAGTCGGAAACTGACTTTCAAAAGTGATTGTTTTTTAGGTGTGTACTTATAGATTGTGACACGTCTGTTACGCTGCTTCAAACCAGAACATTGTATCTCTTCTCGTTCCGAAGTTATTAGCGACCTTAGAACGCCATCAGACAGAGCTCACATGTAGCGTTAGTCGGAAACTGACTTTCAAAAGTGATTGTTTTTTAGGTGTGTACTTATAGATTGTGACACGTCTGTTACGCTGCTTCAAACCAGAACATTGTATCTCTTCTCGTTCCGAAGTTATTAGCGACCTTAGAACGCCATCAGACAGAGCTCACATGTAGCGTTAGTCGGAAACTGACTTTCAAAAGTGATTGTTTTTTAGGTGTGTACTTATAGATTGTGACACGACTGTTACGCTGCTTCAAACCAGAACATTGTATCTCTTCTCGTTCCGAAGTTATTAGCGACCTTAGAACGCCATCAGACAGAGCTCACATGTAGCGTTAGTCGGAAACTGACTTTCAAAAGTGATTGTTTTTTAGGTGTACTTATAGATTGTGACACGACTGTTACGCTGCTTCAAACCAGAACATTGTATCTCTTCTCGTTCCGAAGTTATTAGCGACCTTAGAACGCCATCAGACAGAGCTCACATGTAGCGTTAGTCGGAAACTGACTTTCAAAAGTGATTGTTTTTTAGGTGTGTACTTATAGATTGTGACACGACTGTTACGCTGCTTCAAACCAGAACATTGTATCTCTTCTCGTTCCGAAGTTATTAGCGACCTTAGAACGCCATCAGACAGAGCTCACATGTAGCGTTAGTCGGAAACTGACTTTCAAAAGTGATTGTTTTTTAGGTGTGTACTTATAGATTGTGACACGACTGTTACGCTGCTTCAAACCAGAACATTGTATCTCTTCTCGTTCCGAAGTTATTAGCGACCTTAGAACGCCATCAGACAGAGCTCACATGTAGCGTTAGTCGGAAACTGACTTTCAAAAGTGATTGTTTTTTAGGTGTGTACTTATAGATTGTGACACGACTGTTACGCTGCTTCAAACCAGAACATTGTATCTCTTCTCGTTCCGAAGTTATTAGCGACCTTAGAACGCCATCAGACAGAGCTCACATGTAGCGTTAGTCGGAAACTGACTTTCAAAAGTGATTGTTTTTTAGGTGTGTACTTATAGATTGTGACACGACTGTTACGCTGCTTCAAACCAGAACATTGTATCTCTTCTCGTTCCGAAGTTATTAGCGACCTTAGAACGCCATCAGACAGAGCTCACATGTAGCGTTAGTCGGAAACTGACTTTCAAAAGTGATTGTTTTTTAGGTGTGTACTTATAGATTGTGACACGACTGTTACGCTGCTTCAAACCAGAACATTGTATCTCTTCTCGTTCCGAAGTTATTAGCGACCTTAGAACGCCATCAGACAGAGCTCACATGTAGCGTTAGTCGGAAACTGACTTTCAAAAGTGATTGTTTTTTAGGTGTGTACTTTTAGATTGTGACACGTCTGTTACGCTGCTTCAAACCAGAACATTGTATCTCTTCTCGTTCCGAAGTTATTAGCGACCTTAGAACGCCATCAGACAGAGCTCACATGTAGCGTTAGTCGGAAACTGACTTTCAAAAGTGATTGTTTTTTAGGTGTGTACTTATAGATTGTGACACGACTGTTACGCTGCTTCAAACCAGAACATTGTATCTCTTCTCGTTCCGAAGTTATTAGCGACCTTAGAACGCCATCAGACAGAGCTCACATGTAGCGTTAGTCGGAAACTGACTTTCAAAAGTGATTGTTTTTTAGGTGTGTACTTATAGATTGTGACACGACTGTTACGCTGCTTCAAACCAGAACATTGTATCTCTTCTCGTTCCGAAGTTATTAGCGACCTTAGAACGCCATCAGACAGAGCTCACATGTAGCGTTAGTCGGAAACTGACTTTCAAAAGTGATTGTTTTTTAGGTGTGTACTTATAGATTGTGACACGTCTGTTACGCTGCTTCAAACCAGAACATTGTATCTCTTCTCGTTCCGAAGTTATTAGCGACCTTAGAACGCCATCAGACAGAGCTCACATGTAGCGTTAGTCGGAAACTGACTTTCAAAAGTGATTGTTTTTTAGGTGTGTACTTATAGATTGTGACACGTCTGTTACGCTGCTTCAAACCAGAACATTGTATCTCTTCTCGTTCCGAAGTTATTAGCGACCTTAGAACGCCATCAGACAGAGCTCACATGTAGCGTTAGTCGGAAACTGACTTTCAAAAGTGATTGTTTTTTAGGTGTGTACTTATAGATTGTGACACGACTGTTACGCTGCTTCAAACCAGAACATTGTATCTCTTCTCGTTCCGAAGTTATTAGCGACCTTAGAACGCCATCAGACAGAGCTCACATGTAGCGTTAGTCGGAAACTGACTTTCAAAAGTGATTGTTTTTTAGGTGTGTACTTATAGATTGTGACACGACTGTTACGCTGCTTCAAACCAGAACATTGTATCTCTTCTCGTTCCGAAGTTATTAGCGACCTTAGAACGCCATCAGACAGAGCTCACATGTAGCGTTAGTCGGAAACTGACTTTCAAAAGTGATTGTTTTTTAGGTGTGTACTTATAGATTGTGACACGACTGTTACGCTGCTTCAAACCAGAACATTGTATCTCTTCTCGTTCCGAAGTTATTAGCGACCTTAGAACGCCATCAGACAGAGCTCACATGTAGCGTTAGTCGGAAACTGACTTTCAAAAGTGATTGTTTTTTAGGTGTGTACTTATAGATTGTGACACGTCTGTTACGCTGCTTCAAACCAGAACATTGTATCTCTTCTCGTTCCGAAGTTATTAGCGACCTTAGAACGCCATCAGACAGAGCTCACATGTAGCGTTAGTCGGAAACTGACTTTCAAAAGTGATTGTTTTTTAGGTGTGTACTTATAGATTGTGACACGACTGTTACGCTGCTTCAAACCAGAACATTGTATCTCTTCTCGTTCCGAAGTTATTAGCGACCTTAGAACGCCATCAGACAGAGCTCACATGTAGCGTTAGTCGGAAACTGACTTTCAAAAGTGATTGTTTTTTAGGTGTGTACTTATAGATTGTGACACGACTGTTACGCTGCTTCAAACCAGAACATTGTATCTCTTCTCGTTCCGAAGTTATTAGCGACCTTAGAACGCCATCAGACAGAGCTCACATGTAGCGTTAGTCGGAAACTGACTTTCAAAAGTGATTGTTTTTTAGGTGTGTACTTATAGATTGTGACACGACTGTTACGCTGCTTCAAACCAGAACATTGTATCTCTTCTCGTTCCGAAGTTATTAGCGACCTTAGAACGCCATCAGACAGAGCTCACATGTAGCGTTAGTCGGAAACTGACTTTCAAAAGTGATTGTTTTTTAGGTGTGTACTTATAGATTGTGACACGTCTGTTACGCTGCTTCAAACCAGAACATTGTATCTCTTCTCGTTCCGAAGTTATTAGCGACCTTAGAACGCCATCAGACAGAGCTCACATGTAGCGTTAGTCGGAAACTGACTTTCAAAAGTGATTGTTTTTTAGGTGTGTACTTATAGATTGTGACACGACTGTTACGCTGCTTCAAACCAGAACATTGTATCTCTTCTCGTTCCGAAGTTATTAGCGACCTTAGAACGCCATCAGACAGAGCTCACATGTAGCGTTAGTCGGAAACTGACTTTCAAAAGTGATTGTTTTTTAGGTGTGTACTTATAGATTGTGACACGACTGTTACGCTGCTTCAAACCAGAACATTGTATCTCTTCTCGTTCCGAAGTTATTAGCGACCTTAGAACGCCATCAGACAGAGCTCACATGTAGCGTTAGTCGGAAACTGACTTTCAAAAGTGATTGTTTTTTAGGTGTGTACTTATAGATTGTGACACGTCTGTTACGCTGCTTCAAACCAGAACATTGTATCTCTTCTCGTTCCGAAGTTATTAGCGACCTTAGAACGCCATCAGACAGAGCTCACATGTAGCGTTAGTCGGAAACTGACTTTCAAAAGTGATTGTTTTTTAGGTGTGTACTTATAGATTGTGACACGTCTGTTACGCTGCTTCAAACCAGAACATTGTATCTCTTCTCGTTCCGAAGTTATTAGCGACCTTAGAACGCCATCAGACAGAGCTCACATGTAGCGTTAGTCGGAAACTGACTTTCAAAAGTGATTGTTTTTTAGGTGTGTACTTATAGATTGTGACACGTCTGTTACGCTGCTTCAAACCAGAACATTGTATCTCTTCTCGTTCCGAAGTTATTAGCGACCTTAGAACGCCATCAGACAGAGCTCACATGTAGCGTTAGTCGGAAACTGACTTTCAAAAGTGATTGTTTTTTAGGTGTGTACTTATAGATTGTGACACGTCTGTTACGCTCAGAGCTCACATGTAGCGTTAGTCGGAAACTGACTTTCAAAAGTGATTGTTTTTTAGGTGTGTACTTATAGATTGTGACACGACTGTTACGCTGCTTCAAACCAGAACATTGTATCTCTTCTCGTTCCGAAGTTATTAGCGACCTTAGAACGCCATCAGACAGAGCTCACATGTAGCGTTAGTCGGAAACTGACTTTCAAAAGTGATTGTTTTTTAGGTGTGTACTTATAGATTGTGACACGACTGTTACGCTGCTTCAAACCAGAACATTGTATCTCTTCTCGTTCCGAAGTTATTAGCGACCTTAGAACGCCATCAGACAGAGCTCACATGTAGCGTTAGTCGGAAACTGACTTTCAAAAGTGATTGTTTTTTAGGTGTGTACTTATAGATTGTGACACGACTGTTACGCTGCTTCAAACCAGAACATTGTATCTCTTCTCGTTCCGAAGTTATTAGCGACCTTAGAACGCCATCAGACAGAGCTCACATGTAGCGTTAGTCGGAAACTGACTTTCAAAAGTGATTGTTTTTTAGGTGTGTACTTATAGATTGTGACACGTCTGTTACGCTGCTTCAAACCAGAACATTGTATCTCTTCTCGTTCCGAAGTTATTAGCGACCTTAGAACGCCATCAGA
>JAVIWB010000890.1:0-17982 GCA_031893035.1 Dermolepida albohirtum | reverse complement strand
TTATTATTTTTTCAAAAGAACTCACCAGTTTATTTGCGATGACATATTCAAAAACTTTTGAAGTAGGTGTTTACTCTGATGCAGACGCTCTAGTCATTAATAAAAGAAATAAAATTTAAAAAGCTGTGCGCTTATGACTTCCTACTTTATTGGTGATTGTAATCATATTTACATTCCGGTTTCAAATTTTAAGATGACAGTATAAACGTATGTTTGTTCCCTCTCACAGGAAATACATTAACTTGGTAAATATGGGCACGAAGTGCCGCTCGACCGGTAGCAAAATGTAAACGAGAATATGCATGACCAGTCTATAATTAAACTCTCATATTTAATAATAACGTGTTGCCACGATAAGATAGTTAATAACACTCGATTACAGACGACGATAATACACACAACTTCGGCGTGCTAACTGACAAGAGGTGTTATAAGTTGCCATCACAAACGCACAATCATACATATGTATGTATGTATGTATGTATGAATGTATACGAGTCAACGTTCGTATTCCTCGTTAATTCCAAGTATTCAACAAAATTTTCTTACATTCTGTAAACGACGAGTGCATCACTTCCTGCATGTGAAATGAATGCTTGTTAACATTTTATTTTATTAATTTTCCTTGAATATAAATAGATGTTCGATACACATATACTTCTTTACACGATATTTTAATTTGACTAAGTAGCTAGGTAAGTACTTCTATAGTACCTCCTACAGTGAAGTCTTAATGAAACATAAACGCATCTAAAATATGAGCTGTTCCTTACTTTAGTAGTGAGAGTGGTATTAAATAAGTTGTGTCTAAGAGAGCAAAAGTAATTTGCTTATTTATGTATATTAGTTCTGTGAATTAAATTTAATAGCCATTACTCAACATTGTATAAGTAAAATGGCATTACACCTTAACATTAATTACGTTTAACTAATACAAGTCATATATATTTTCGTTAGTGGCAAAATATAAATTCTAAGGTGCGAAAGCATATATTTTATTTTAAAAAAATTTGGAGATCTTGGGACGAGTACAGCGAAGGTGGGAAATATACCATGAATATATTTTATAATGCAACATGCACATACATACATAACGTAATAATGAAATGACAGCAATGTATTTTAGCGTGTATTTTATTTTGCAACATAGGATGTGAAATACAGTAGTTGAAAAAATTTTAAAAACTAATTTAACAAATTTTCAAAAATGTCACCATTGACGGCCAGACAGTATCCTAAGCGATTGTAGAATTCATTTATTGTATTTTGTATCTGCTCTGGAGTTATTTCTCTTGCAGCAACTCGTATTCTATTTTTTAATTGGTTAATATTGTTTAGAGGTTCTCCATGAAAAACTTTATTTCTGATACATGACCAAAGAAAGAAATCGTTTGGAGACAGGTCTGGTGACCTTGCGGACCATTCTACTTCTCCTCCACGGCCTATCCAACGGTTTGGAAATCTTCGGTTGAAAAATGTTCTAACCATATGAGAATTATGTGCCGGCGCGCCATCATGGTGGTACCAAATCTCACCATCAATATTTAAAGCGTGGAGGGCTGGCATAACTCTGTACTTAAGCAATTCTAAATATTTTTCTCCTGTAAGAGTACCCTCAATAAAAAACGGTCCTACAATATGTTGTCCAATCAACCCAGTCCAAACATTGACTTTCTGTGGCCGCTGAGTCCTTGTGATACGATATCTATGCAAATTTTGTCTACTCCAGTAGCGGCAGTTCTGTGAATTTACTTCACCATTTACATAAAATGTTGCTTCATCTGTAAAGCAAATTCTGCGTAGTAAAGTATCATCATTATGAAGCTTATCCAACATGATTTCACAAAAGTTACTTCTTCTTTCTGCATCATTCGCAATTAGTTCCTGATGGTTTTGAAAATGATACGACTTAAAATGTTCTCGTTTTAGTAGTTTATGCACGGAAGATTTGCTTACATTTGTAGTTTGTGCTAAAGCTCTTGTGGAGAGCACATTATTATTTTCGATTGTTTGTAGAATTTCATCTCGTTTGGCGTCAGTAATAACATATCTTGGCCTATTCTTTTTTTTATAATTAGGAACGATGCATCCATTATTTTTATACTTCTGTACTAACCTACTTACTGTAGTTGGACTCGGTCTTGGACGGTCAGGATATGTAATTTGAAACAAATCTGCTACTCTCCTCAAACTCATATTCGAGTTATACCAGTTCACTAATAACAGTTTTTCTTCTACACTATACATGCCTCAAAAATAGAGTAACTTATTTTGACATCCTATGTTGCAAAATAAAATACACGCTAAAATACATTGCTGTCATTTCATTATTACGTTACTCTAGCAACTAGTGTATGTATGTGCATGTTGCATTATAAAATATATTTACGGTATGATCATAACTGCGATTCGGTGAGGGAACGATATAAGCAACGGCGCTAAAAAGATTCGTCTGGTAGTTCAAACTAAGCAAGTACTGCTAAATGTGTATAATAATTTACAAGAAGAGAATACAGAAGTTACAGGTAAGGCCATTTAAGAAAAAACATCGAAATTAACTGGTGTCTCTTACAGCACAATTTATAAAATAGTGAAGAATAGTATTACAGAAAGAAGAATTAGCAGTGATAAAAAATCTATAAGGAAAATACCAAGTTGGGTCATTGCTGCCATTCAACGAACAGCATGTAATATGAACGAACAGGGTGAAGTTGCCACATTCAATAGCTTACAAAAAAAATATTGAAAGAGAAGCCTCTAGAACAACAAAATGGCGAACATTAAAACAAAACGACTTCCAATTTGGCACAATACACAAAGAACGTGTTGTAGTGAAGTCACCGAGGGTACAAAAATTTTGCCAAAAACATTTAATCGACATGGAAAAATTCCGAGAAGAAGGACGGTTTATTTGTTACGTAGATGAGACTTGGTATGACACTCACGATACCATAAAAAAAATTGTATTGATGATTCACATGCATGTTTACTAGATGCACCTCCTTCCAAATGAAAAATAATTATTATTTTGCACGAGTTCTGAAAGCAGTTGAGTCAGCGAAGTAGCCTTCGGCAGAAAACAAAAAAATTGTAGTGTCATTGTCATGGACAATGTTTCATAACATTCACGACAAGTGAAGAACAATACGAAGACTGAAATATCGTAGTTTTAATAAAAAAATTATTATATAATTATTGCAAAAATAGCTACACAAAAAACACCATTATTTAACTATTTTCTTCGATAATATCATCTTCTAAATTATATGTATTTTCTATTTTTTTACTTCTTCAATGATTTGGTCGACGTGAGACAAACTCTGTATTTTCCACAGTTTCTTCAGAAGTACGAGGGAGCATTTTTATATTCGCGGAATGGGGGACAAGGAGTGGAAATAAAAAAACCAAATTATTTTTCTTTTTCAATATATTCACCTGCAAGACGGATACATTTTTCACATCTTTCAATTAATTTATTTATACCCTCATAAAAAAATGATTTCTCTTTATCTGCAAAATACGCCGAAACTGCCTCCTTGACTTCATCATCGGCAGTAAATTTTTTACCCCGCAGCTCTTTTTTCATTTTCGGAAACAGGTAATAATCACTCGGGGCCAGGTCTGGGCTGTAGGGTGGGTGATTCACAATTTCGAAGCCCACCTTATGCAGGGCAGCTAACGCAACGCGGCTCTTGTGGACAGGCGCGTTGTCGCGCAAAAGCAGAACACCTTTTGTCAATTTTCCCCGTCTTTTCTCTTTAATGGCTTCTTTTAGTCGCTCTAATATTCAAGCGTAATATTCTCCGGTTATAGAAACACCTTTATCTTTATAATCAATCAACAATATTCCTTCCGAGTCTCAAAATACCGTTGCCATGAGTTTCCCAGCTGATTGTGACACTTTAAATTTCTTGGGAGGTGCTGTGCCCTTTTTATGCCACTGCATGGAGTCTTGTTTGGACTCAGGTTCATAATGATGAACCCAATTTTCGTCTCCAGTAACAATTCCACTCAATACACCATCCTTGTCTTCATTACAGAGGTCCAAAAATGCACGCGAACACTCTACGCGCTGTTGTTTTTGCGGCGGCGTGAGCATTCTCGGCACCCATCTTGCGCTGACCTTAGACATGCCGAGATGATCGTGTAGGATTTTAAAAATTGTTGTATCTTATACTCCAACCATTTCTGCGAGTTGTTTCTTCTTTAGTTCAGCATCTTCGAGTACAATTTGTTCAACTTTTTGGATAAGTGCTGGCGTGGTCACCTCAATGCTCCTGCCCGGCCTCAGGTCGTCTTCAAGGGATTCCCTTTCTTGTTTAAATAAACTATGCCACTTGTACACCATGGTTTTTCCTGGACAAGAGTCGCCGTAAACCAATGACATCTCATTCATTATGGTCGCGACTGATTTTCCTTGCCTGGTAAGGAACTTTATAACGGCACGATATTCGATTTTCTCCATATTTCACTTTTTACTCCTCATTATGTTACTTGGTTGACGATAGCTCAAAGACTAACTGTCTAATAACAATGAAACTTCGTATTTATACTAATCATGAGTCGCTGCACAGGCCACGCCCCCAATGCGCCTACTCACCCCTCTACAACCCGCTCATTCCGCGAATATAAAAACGCTCCCTCGTATAATCTGTACCACGAACAGATAGACTAATAAATATGAATGATCAGCACGTGATCGTTTTATATAGGGAATTGAAAAAAAATTTTCAACACTTAATGTAAAATAAACCAATTAAACTTTCACTATTATTGTTATTATAACAACCTTTTTTGAGGTTAACTTTTTGATTAGAGGTAAATAAATAATACAATAATTGTGTATGTGTAAACAAGACTTTCGTAACTGATATTTTATAATGTAAAAAACATTCATGTGATTGGTCTATCTGTTCGAGGTGCAGAGTATAGTTGACAAAACGTTTATATTCATTTCGTTATTAGAAAATTTCTTTCTAGTGGCTTTTTAATGTTTTCTTCAGTAAATAAGTTTTTAAATTTTTTCAGTGTAGGTAAATTGCCTGATGACTCCATTTTTGTCCGTCGTCTAATTAAAATTACGTAATTTAAATAAAATATAGGTCTAATCACTGAAGGTTGAAATAATTATAACCCCTTTCCACATTAATTTTCGTATTCTGGACTTTTATTTCGATAACGTTGTTATCATCATCAGCAGATAATCAAACAGTGTCGCCCCAGGAAAACTACCGCAAAATACCTGTACGACAACAAATTCCGCACACGATCTGTACCGTTGAAAGCCAAAACGCACACTGTCAAAATCTAGGTTGCTGATTTTGTAAATTTTCCAAGAGCATATATCCATCTCGCCTTTAAAATGAAGAGAAACAATTTCGAATTCACGACGTCATCAATTTGTTTCATTTATTTGCTATTCTTTTATGTATTCTTCGTTGTATATCAGCTTGAAGATATCGCATAACATGCAGAATTTTCTGTTGTTGGTTCATATTTGAATATATCTGGAGAATAATCCGATTCATCAAATAGCATTTCATCTCATAGTTTTTAAAATAAAGTTGATATTTTTTGTAGTTTATTTTTCACTGTAAAGACAACTACACTTCATTGACAAGTACCATATGAAATTCGAGTAACCAGGACTGGCATCATGACAAGAATCAACAAGATTTCACAGGATAGGCGGTCGATAAGATATACATACACACGGTCATCTAGATAATAACACATATTAACGACTATGGCGATTAATGCAACCCACTAAATAATTTTTACAATTTTTTCCAGAAAAAATTTTTTTAACTGTTTATTTGTTATTAGAAAACAATTACAATTTCATTCGAGAAAAAGAAATAAAGTGCTTTAGCCATAATGAAACATTCAAAAGCTTTATATGACGACACTTGACGTGTTAAATATATTACAAGTCTTAAAGCACTGATAATATTCCATTCTACATTCTTTTTCGCTGCCTAATTAAAATTATATAATTTAATTGAAATCTAGGTCGCCTATTTTGTAATTTTCCAAGAATAGATATTCAGCTCACCTTTAAAATGAAAAGGAACAATGAAAGTCATCAATTTATTACATTAATTTGCCATTCTTTTGCCTATTCTTCGTTGTAAATCAGCGCGAAGATGGCGCACGTCATGCAGGAATGATTCCGGCAAACGAGGAAGCGCAACGAAGTCAGTGGCGTCTAGGAAATAATGACCCGAGAGAGCGCGGGTTACACCATTAAAAATGCATACTGTAACCGCATTACGTGAGCGATCCACCCTTCTTCATTTTTCCTCCTTTTTTTCTCTTTACTCCGTAATGCCGGTACGTTGTAGCATAACCTGTGTTTTATTTCTTATTCGTTAGTGTCTCTCGACCAGATTCGAAGCGGTCTTCCGTGGGAGAAAGTTTTATCATTGACTAGGAGGATATTGACTGGTTTTCGTTCCTCTTTCTCGGTACCTTTTGTATAGTTGCTATTGCGGAATTTTAATACGCAGACGAGTTTATTCAGAGAGCAATTTTTAAAAGGCAATTGTTTCTTAAATATACTAGGGTCGTTTATATATTACAGAATTGGGGACCTTACAATTTTGATACAATTTTTTTCATGTTTACTTTGATCATTTATATATTATACTAATTTATATTACAACATCTAGCCGATGTAGTCTTTACTTGATGTAAATCCATAACAAAATTAAACATGAAAACTTAATTGTTTGATTTTCACAAAACCTTTTTATTTTAAAAATGTTAACAATGGTTTTACCAACACTATGACTTCTGCAGACTAAAAGGTAAATCTAACAAGACCTGAATGTATTCCAGTCAACTAAAATGATTTAAAGATGGCGGTGATGTTCAATTTTAAAGAAATAAGTTCAAAAGCGGGCAATTATTCAAATCTACTTGACCATTTAATAAAATATACATTTTTGTGTTTTTTTGTTTCTATAGTTTCAAACAGTGATAACTTTACGCCTTTATTTTCCGAATGTAGAATGGTGAAATCTGAATTAAAAGAATGTATGATTCTCTCGAAATTGACCCAAAAGTGCTAGGTAAATTTTGGCATCAGAATCTATTTTAGCACCTTCGAAAATATCAACACGCGAACATTTGTTAATGTCCAATAACTTTTCAAAAATATCTTCTCTAAAAAAATTGGGATTTTTTTTCAAAATAAAAAGTTTGTATATCATAATACGTAAAACAGTAGCTATGAACTATAGATTACAAGCTCACTACTTTACGAAATTATTCAAACTGGAATTAATCCATTTATACAATCAAAAATTCGTATTTTGGCATGTATTTTTAAGTATGACTTTCTCAAAATTAAGCCTTAAGTGTTAGATACATTTTGACATTAGAGTCGGTTTTAGGACCTTCGAAAATATCAACACATATTTATTCATGTATTGGGTTGGCAACTAAGTACTTTCGGTTTTTACTGATAGAGAGCGTCGCTTTATTTTTTGTATAACGTATGTTAGTGCTGTACTTTACCGTTTGTCGCGTGATACTAATCACATTGACGTAACTTCAGAAGCAAGTAGTGCGTGATTTTTATTAAAGCTGTTAGTTGTGGGTTAATTTTAAATGCAGTGCAGAAACGAACATTTTCGACATATTTTACTATTTCATTTCCGTAAAGGAAAGACAGCTGCTGCGGCTCACAAAAAGATATGTGAAGTGTATGGTGCTAATTGCTTAACAGAGCGCACGTGTCAGAATTGGTATAAAAAATTCCGTTCTGGAGATTTTTCCCTCAAAGGTGAGCAACGTTCTGGTCGGCCTACTGAAGCTGATGATGACCAAATCAAAGTCATAATTGAAGAGAATCGTCATATAACTGTTCGAGAGGTTGCGGAGAGGCTACATGTATCGCACACAACAATTGAAAACATTTAAAATGTCTTGGGCTAGTTAAGAAGCTTGATATTTGGGTACCTCACGAATTGAAAGAAATTCATTTAACACAAAGAATCAACTTTTGCGATATGCACCTTAGACGAAATGAAACCGACCCTTTCTTAAAAAGAATCATCACTGTACAGTAACACAGTTCGAAAACGATCATGGAGCAAACACGATAAACCAGCTCAAACCACATCGAAAGCTGAATTGCATTCAAAAAAGATCATGCTGTCAGTTTGGTGGGATTACAAAGGTGTTGTGTTTTTTGAGCTGCTTCCAAGGAACCAAACGATCAATTCTGATGTTCGTTGTCAACAATTAATAAAACTGGATGAAGCAATCAAAGCAACACGGCCAGAATTGTCAAATCGGAAAGGTGTAGTTTTCCACCAAGATAATGCAAGACCTCACACATCTTTGGCAACTCGTGGGAAACTATTGGAGCTTGGCTGGGAAGTGACGCCACATCCCCCATACAGCCCTGATCTAGCACCATCTGATTACCATTTATTTCGAAGTTTGCAGAATTCTTTGATTGGTAAAACTTTCACAAATGACGATGACCTTCACTCGCACCTGGTTCAGTTTTTTGCTGATAAGGACCAGAAATTTTATGAGCGCGGAATCATGCAGCTGAAAGAAAGATGGCAAAAAGTCATTGAGCAAAATGGAAAATATATAATTGATTAAAAACTATTCTTTGTTTAAAAAAAGTGTTTTATTTTATACTACAAAACCGAAAGTACTTAGTTATCAACCCAATACAATAGCTTTTGAAAAATACTAATTTTTACGAGTATACCCATTTGAAAAAATCCAAAAATTCAAATTTTTTTTTCTCAAAATTAAGCCACAAGAGTCAGATAAATTTTGATATCAGAATCGGTTTTAGCACCTTCGAAAATATCAACACATATTTGTTAATGTACAATAGCTTTTGAAAAATACTAATTTTTACGAGTATGTCCATCTGAAAAAATCTAAATTTTAAAATTTTATATTCTCAGAATTAAGCCAAAAGTGTTAGATAAATTAAATAAATAAAATCAGAATCGTTTTTAGAACCATGGAAATAAATAAAGCATTTAATTTTACAATTTATAATAACTAGAAAAACGCAATTTCTTGCTAGATGAAAAACAAATACGCCTTTAATGATCGAATTTTCACATCAGATGGTTTTCAGCATTCATGGTATGACCGATAACTTTCGTGACTAACTGTATATATTACTGAAGTACTAAATAAGTATTAGATATGTACGAAAAATAACCTAATGAAATCTCTCTGCTGCTCGTATTGATGTCATTTCTAAGTCCGTAAACGCGTGAGTAATCGGCGCGTTGATAATGCATATGTATGTATGTATATCTGTCTTTGCTGATCTCAAGAATAATTGTTGATAAAAGATGACGTAGCTAGCATTAATTATTATCTGCATAACCCGTATTGTAACACTCGAACAAGTATATTATGTAGTTAAGATATTTATGTACGCAAATGTTCCCGGCGTATCGCGCAAAGTTTCTTGGTATGTCGAGTATTTGCAAACACGAATTTGAATCTTCATTTGAATTTCTTTCTGAAGAAAATGTAAAATGAACCCGTAACACATGAAATAAAGTATACGTAAAGTGAAAATTGAACTGTAACAGGTTATCTTAAAGAAAAGGTCTAACCATTGCACATTTTCGATGTGACTTTGTGAAGTTGTTGCAGTGCGAAGGAAGACATCTTCATAATGTTACTTTCTTTTTTTTTAAATTTTAAAATAAAATTTATTTCAATTGAATAAGTTTCTTATTAGTCGAGTTATACAATTTTCAAAATGAGAAAACATTCCCAGACCCTGTTCGTGAAGTTATGTAATTACTAGAGCGGCGACGAAAGTGGCAATACCATAGGCGGTACGGTAGAACGGGCAATTGGTGCGCAGTGAATGAGATCATTCACATCAAATACAATACGGTTCACGGTTGGTGTTTAAGTGTAAATTATAGTAGCAGTGCCCTGTCTAGACTTATTCTTACACAATTAGTGCTTACCTAGTAATATGTAATTTCATAACCCTGGTAATGTGTTGTGGAAGTAACTGTACATCTGCATCATTGCATACGTCTCTACGATTGCTTGTGTAAATGACGTCCTTCGCGACGAGAAAATGTTTTTGTATAGAGAAAAAGATCGTTCGGCGTCTATTGATGTAATTTTGGCAGAAAGAAGCTGTTGTTCAAAATCATTCCAGGGCTCACTATTTGCACATTTCTCATAAATAGTTCGTAAAACATGCAAGTCCGGATTTTTTTTTAAAACACTTAATAATTTTTGATGAGCTCGTACACCAGCAGCGTCAGTTAAACTATGCAAATGAGCGGTCACATTTTGCACTATGCATAGTGATGCGTCTAAGGGCAGCGAATCGTTTTCGTTTTGAAGTTTTGTAATTGCTTATACTAATGGATGGTAATTGTTATATATTGTATGCAGATCTTCCAGAATTTGGGGATTTTCAAATTGATGTTGACTGTCTCTGATTGCTTGGGATTCGGTTGGCCTAAATTTTGATATAACGGATTTAACTTTGTGAAAATTCTTATGGTAATAAAAAGCTGCATTTAGCCACGTGCCCCATCGTGTAAGAATGGGTTCCGGTGGTTCCGAAATATCTGGACAAGTTTTATGAAATTCTTTAAGTCGTTTAGGGGATTTAAGAAACACTTGTTTGGTGGATCCAATCAAATGATCAACGTTTTTATAACTACTTCTAACATTTTCAGCAACTAAATGAAGAGCATGGAGTACACAAGTTATGTGTATTAATTTAGGAAAAGTTACTTTTAGTAAACGTCCGAGTAGTAACATAGTAGCAGCACTATCTGTTACAAGCATGCAGACTTGAGTACTATGAATGTGAAATTTCTTTAAGGTGTTTATTATTATTTGCCGAATATTTGCCGCAGTACATGCTTGTATACGTTTACAGGCTAACAAATAGGGTTGTGAAAATGTGTTGGCTGATAAAATACGTACGATTACGTTTATTATACTATTTTTTTTAAATCAGTAGTCTCATCTACAGTAATCCACACATTTTTATTATGCAATTCTCTTCTTGCTATATTTTCAAGCCTCTCTCTTAAACGCGGCAAATGTTTCTGTAAAGTTCTTCTTGCAGGTAATTTATAATTTGGCAGATATTTATTCCAGAACACTTGAAAAGGGCGTTTGCTGATTAAACGAAGCGGCAAATTACATGCAGTCAACATAAATAAAAAATCATAAAGGAATGTTGCATAAGGTATTTCATTTCTTTTGTTCAGTTTATGTATTGCACTGTTCACATGTTTTTTACAATTGTCTTTCTTCCGTATTATAAAAGTCGCTTATTACAAACCAAACACAATACTGCACATCCATCATACTTTAAATCGGGAAATTCTGCTATGTATTTTCTAACCGACGTAGCAAACGGCACAGACTTTCGCGACATGTTTGTGTGAAGTTATTATAAACACTAACCGTGAACCGTATTGTATTTGATGTGAATGATCTCATTCACTGCGCACCAATTGCCCGTTCTACCGTACCGGCTATGGTATTGCCACTTTCGTCGCCGCTCTATTTATTTTATTAGCCGAGTTATACAGTTTTCAAAATGAGAAAACATTCCGAAACCCTGTACGTGAAGTTATGTAATTACTTTAAAAAATTTGGCGTTTTTTGTTTAGAGATTATTTTTGTTCATTAATTCTTTCCACGCCAACCTGATATTGATCCAGTTTCATATTCGTTAATTTACCAAACACGCACTGCACATAAACACTCAAGTTTAATACAATAAATAAAATCAAAAGCAAATAATCTCTTCCACCGTCGATATTACCGAGTTTCCTTTTCTTTCCATTCCGTTCGGCTCTATCCATTGTTAGAATTTATAACGCATATGAACAGTGATAGTATCGGACAGGTCTATTTGTAATGTAGCTTGATATATAGCGCTATATAGAGTTGGAGATTGTCAGTGTGGCATACTTATGTATCTAAACCCGAGAGATGATATAGAAAGATCAAGGAAGTCAACAATGGATATTATTTATAATATGAGATCGACCTTTTCAGATAAAATAAACGTCCTATCTACGTTTTGTAGATATACAGCCGAGCTGGTAGGATATCGGAAAAACGCGCTCAGTCAATAAAGCGAAAAATCGCCTCCTCGCCAACACTTTCGTGATGTGCTTCTTTACTTTGTCGTAATGTGTGTCTATGTACTCGGTTGATTTAATTGTATGCATTCGTTTTAGAGATAAAACAAGTTAACTTCGTCATTAATAATAATAATAATAATAATAATCTTTATTAGTCCAACATCAATCGCTACTTACAGGATAGTAATAAGACATAATTGTCGGTGTCGATTTTACATATAAAAACATTATATACAAAACGTGTTTTTAAGTAAGGGTCGTTTTATTGTATACACCGATTGGTGGTGCACACGACGCGACGAGTACTTGCGTCGTATCCCGACTTCCTTGGGAACAACTGTGCTCAGTTGCAGCTGTGTAGGTAGCCTGTATGTTCTGTGCCTTTAGAATATTCAAGATTATCGAATCGCCCACCCCGTGCGATATATGATGAGTGATACGTTTTTTGTCGGCAAGAAACAGACATTCACCGGCAGATTTGTGAAGTTTACGGAGCTACTACCATGTGTGAAGGCAAAGTGAATAAGTAGATCAGAAACTTCAAAGCTGGCCGTGACAATTTCAAGGTCCCGCCCCGTTCGCACATCTGTGATCACAGACGATATGGTGGCTTCGGTTGAAGCGAAAATGCTTCAGAACATATGCTTCACCATAAGCACATATCTGTCTACTCATTACCTTTCTCAAAGTGTGTTATTGGCACCCAGAATTGCTTCAGTAGGACCCTAATTAATGTACCGCATTCGAAAATTAAATGTTTTTCACTAATTAAAAAACCTTAAGAATTCCAATGCTGTGGGTAATGAGGGTATCCCAAGCTTCTTCCTTCAACATTGCGCTGGCGTTCTTGCTGCTCCCTTGCCAGCTATTCAATCTTGCAGTTCGTTCGCGTACTTTTCCCGAATGCTAGAAAATTGATAGAATGATACCTACATATAAGAAAGGTGGTGTAGGTTTCATTGGGAATTAATGTACAATCACAATAATAAACAACTTCACTAGAGCCTTTGAAAGTTGCCTTTTTTCTAACATTTTTCCGAAAATCAATCAAATCTCTGTTATCCACATATCAGCATGGTTAATAAGCGATCAACAGTCATAAACAATATTTACCCAGTTTCTATCTGATAACATCAATAGCAATACTCAAGTACACAATTTTTATTAGCTTCTCTAAAGCGTTTGATCGGATAGATCATTTAACACTACTACAAAAACTTGCTAAAATTGGTTTCTCGCCGTCACTTGTCTTATAGAGTTAACTATGTCTACTACAGAGGTCATAAATCTCAACTTTTTTACTCAACGTCGGGAGTTCCGCAAGGGTCAAACCTTGGACCTCTTTTGTTTTCTATTTTTATATACGACCTCAATGAAATTTTTAACTGTTAGAAATTATTAATCACAGACGACTTGAAAAAGTTTCAAAAACAGTTAGAGGCTATCCAGATATGGTACACAAATAACAGACTTCACTTGAACACTTCTAAATGTAAATATGTCACATTCACTCACAGAAGTTCCTCAATTTACTTTAATTACTTCTTGAAAATGACATGTTATTAAAGATGTTCTCCTTTTTAACTTTTAGGTCTGGTAAATCCTTTAAAGGAAGTACTATTATTAAACAAACTTTGAAAAACAATGAAGCTATTGTCAATTGTCACTGGCGTATTGATTATTACAAACGAGTTAACAAGAATGACTCTGGGTTAGCATACTTTCTTTGTCATCAGATATCTATTACTCTACATGATTGAAACTAAAAAGAAATGCAGTAACGAGTGACATCGATTCGTTTTTTGCTTGAGAATTCTACAATATAATTTCAATACTTAAAGCTCAAGATACAGACATTATTACCATACAAAAACGAAACAATATTTTATCACCAATAAGAGAACATTCATTAGGAATAATTCCCGTAAAAATTGACCATGAAAACTGGGTTAGGCACCAATACCAATATAATTATTTATTATACAAACGTCCACGACCAATTTTATGATATAATTTATTCAAATTGATAGCAAAAACGATCTGAACACCAATACGTCAATACACGTATTACATACATCTTTATATCTGGAAAAATAATGGCGCTGCGTGGGATTTACGAAAAACCAGCCGGCCGTTTGAAGAAACCCGCGGCCGCTTAGAAAACACACAGTTCTTTTAATGACGACCTAACCTTTTTTATTTCTTCCTTGTTCAAATTACAGGTTAGAAGAACGTATAAAAATTGTTTTCGAATTATTTTTCAGCCAGTACGGGCCCGTTTCTTATCTCTAATATAATATAAACATTCATAAATACTTATCGGACATACTTAGACGCGGTTTAAATCACTGCGTGGGTCGTCGTCGCTATTATACAATATAATTTTGAAGTCGAGGTATGGAGGTACATTTCGGACTTGATGTGGCAATCGTGGTTTCGACACAAGATCGCTTTATGATATAGAAATCATTACGACGCATTTAATTCAATTAGTTTACAACTTTTTATTGTGTTACTGGCTTTGTATTATGGAAAAGGAATAAATATAGTGTAAGTAGTAAATATAGTGTGTATTATATTTGCTATAACTCGTACAAATACAATTTACAATTCTACTTTTCGAAGTGGCTTATATGGGCTTCCAAGGTTCCTTTTTCTCTCGCTGGGGGTCCATGTCAACGAAAAAGAAATTCGGGGGTTCACGAGATTTAAATGAGGGTATAAAGCCATGGTCAACAGTCAAGCGTTCCGTAAATGATGATGTACTGGACACAGATTGTGTACAAATAATACTCTTGATAAACATAGAAATTGCTATTGATTTTTCATAAAATTGTTTACGCATGTATTCTGTATTGATGTGTTCTGCAGATGTTTATGTACACTCGGCAAAAAAAGTAATGTCATACCCCCAAAGCGTGCTTTTTTTAGGATGGTCTGCAGTCTGTTTACACATCTCTAATAACGCGTGGATTTGTTTGCGTTCATGAATCATTTCTTTTTAAATAATAATCTTTATTTGTACCAACAGATAAGCAATTACAAGACAAAAACTTTTAAAAATACAGTGCAAAAAAATTGAAACAAAACATAAGTAATTACAAAACAAGTAAAGATTTGATATATTTCAAAAATTGAATAGAAAACTTCAAAAGACAGCCATGTTCGCGTCCACGTCAAAGGATGATGGTTTACGAACGTCCTATCTATAATATCTAACCATTCAAAGCAAAATCAGGAAAGTTTTAGAGTATCGGGGAATAACTGAGTTTGCCAGTCGATAAAAAGGTTTTAAAAAGTATTCTACGCAAGCCTGCATATGATATACTCAAAAGAATTGCTTTGAATGGCAATGCAGTTCAAAGAAGTATTTTGTTCAGTTATGTTGGATATAAAAATGCAAAACATTGAACATCAAAACTCATGCTAAACATTTTCATTTGTTAAAAAATTAAGAAAGGTACATACAACCCAGACGAACTACGTTATAGAAATGAGTTAGGCATCAGGATTACCCTGAAGATGACGTAGGATAATGATTGCCGAAACAGCGGGATACCTATATTCCACAAACGCTGGAAATAGCTCAAACAACTCGAATTAATAAATAACCTAGGTCAATAAAACCCTTTGTCGTATCAATATTCTCATTTTGTTTGCGTATTTCGACAACTAAGTTATCATCATCAGCAAATAGTCACTATGTATTTGATTGTTGGAGAGGAATTGTGCGAAACTGTTCTCTGAAAGTTTTACCGAGAATGCAGGCGCGACATTATGATTAATTATCTGCTGATGAAATAAATAGGACAGGTACAGGATACCAAAATTAATGTGGTAAGGGTTCATTTTTTTTGAATAATTCAATTAACCACAGTGATTGAAGGTGATTTTGATGGTATTTTGACGGTATTTCTTGTCGTAGTTCCCCAGGTGCGACACTGCTTAATTAACTGCTGATGATGACAACTTAGTTGCCGAAATACGTATACAGAATTACGAAAATTAATGTGGAAAGGGGTTATATATCAATCTTTAGTGATTAAGTTAACCACAGTCTTTGTTAAAACAATACGAATGAACAACGGAAGAAAGAAATCTCACAACTTACATTATGTATGTCAATGATAACAAAGTCTCAATTACGGAAGTAATTTAGACGCAATATATCCTGATCGGATACTTTCCTTCAAGTTGAACGTTCATTATCAATACACTAAATGTTATTTACGGCATTTCGTCCAGAAAATAACCTCTTCTTTCCCCTAAACTACGAAGAAGACAAATCACAAACGGAACTTTTATTTCTGAGACGTATTCATACATTCTTTCGTTACGTATGTAAGTAGAATGATAAATATGCTAACGAAGCGATTTAAATCGATAAACGTTGACCCAGATAAAATACTATTTTTGTGACAATAAAGTCTCTTAATTCTTAAGCGGGCGTCAAGGCATTAAAAACAACTTTGTGACATTCAAACGAACAAAAAGGAAATGAACCCTCATTTAGTTGTGTTCCGATTCGAAATACGGTTTTACCTTTCTATACTGCGCTTCATTCTGTCGCCGGATGATCTATTAAGGTAAACTGCTGTGAGTGGGTTAGATTAGCATATAAAGGTATATTAAAATGTTCTCTTTGTGACAAGATTTTCTTTAACTTTCTTTCGAGACTATATTTAGCGGTTCATCAATAAAAAGAGAGAAGTATTTTACAATATGTTTTAAATAATTGAAATCTTAAACATCTAAGTTGTAAGCATCACATTTTCGTAATTTAACAAATATAAGGATTGGGTTTTTTTTAATCCAATTTTGCAGCTCTTGGAAAAATAATAAGAAATCTATAAAGTATAGTAAAATGCGTTTTGGGAAACTTTTTCTTTAATCTAGAACTGGAAATGTTATCTTAATTAGAATTTTAAAGAGATATTAAATTAAATTTAACGATAAAATGTAAATTACATTGAAAATTGTAGCTAATTATGATGATCAGAAACTCATATACAAGTGGTCAGATATTCACGAATAATCATCAAGTAGGATAACTTTATGATCAATTTTGAGTCGACAATCCTAGTACTGAAATGTCGTATTGTCAATCGTTAAGAAACACGAGACCATCAATGTCCAAAATATGCGGCAAAAAATATTCCTAATGTTTTCAAATTTTCTGCGGAAAACCTTGATTTTTACTGTCAAATAAAATTATGCAACACACCATTGGTGTAATTATTTAATTAAGGCTTTAACGAAGTCAGTATAAATGACTTCGTTAAAGCCTTCGACAAAATTAATCATCGTGCTCTTATTTCCAAATTGAATTTTTTCAGATTTTCATTTAAACAGTTGAAATCATACCTTTACAATAGAATATACTTGTTTCTTACAATAGATTGAAATCTAATTGCTTTATTGCTTTATTGCTTCATCAAGTGTTCTATGGAGATTAAATCTTGGACCACTACTCTTTTGCATTTACATCAATGGTCTATTGACCGCAATTGATGGCAAAGTTTTAACTTATGCCGATGATTTAAAAATATTTTCTTCAGTTACATCTATTTCCGATTGTCTAAACTTGTAACATCCTCCGAATATTATTTGTAATTGATATCAATATAATAAAATAAGGCAGTGATATTTTTCAAACAACTACCGCCATCTCTAGGTCAGGTCGGGTACTTATGGGACTACCCTTGTATACACTACAGGCCATAAGTGAGGGATCACATCATAAATAACAAAACACTTGTATTTTAGACACATCCCTTAGACTTTTACCTGTTTTGGTGAGAATAATTGAAATAACAGTTGTAAATGTAATTCTTAGAAGGAT
>JAVIWB010000889.1:0-18453 GCA_031893035.1 Dermolepida albohirtum | reverse complement strand
TTAATACTTTAATTTTTGAGAACCTAGCACAATTTTATTGTGAGTCTAGTTCAATCGCCAGAAACCGTATTTTAGATTGACTAAGGCTTAAACAAATATTTAAAAAAATCATCAGTTTATATCTCACCAGAGAGCAGAAATTTTTTCAAAAAATTCTCCATTGTATGTACAACGTGAAAAGTGATAAAAATTATAACTTTTCGATTTCACGTTGTAAAAGCCCATAATTATATACAATTAGAACCTGCTGTGGGTTTTGTTTAATACCTATTTTCATAACGCCATTTATGGCATGTTAGTTGCCTGGAATATTACCCTTCCCTGTGGTCAAGTGAATAGATACCACCTCAATAAGTATTCGAATCTCACCAGAGCAGTAAATTTTTTTAAAAAATTTCTGCAACGCATGTATGATTGTAAAAAGCAGCAGAAACAAATTTTTATTTACATTTGTAACTTCTTAATTTCTTTTCAGGAGGTATTTGCGAATATGTCATTGAAGTCAGCAGAGCAATTTAATTTTTTGATAATCAATTTGATTCACTCAATAGTAGATGCCATTTGGAGTGCAGAAGGAAGTTCCGAAGGTATTGCCATTTTGTCATTTTGGAAGAAAGCCAATGCAACCTCTCTCAACAATTACATAGATTGATCTGAAAAATGAAGTTATTCCTTCTATTTTTAACTAGATAAACATTTAAGAATTGTATGCATATTATATGGGTAAAAAATGCTGCAAGTTAGTGTTCTGGTAACATATGTTGATTAAATTTGCAACGGATGCGCTTTTCAATAGGTATATAATACCAAACATACTACTAAAATTGTAAAAGAATTTTTGCCAGAACAATTAATGCAGCAAAAGCCACGAATCTGTAAAGCAATAATTAAATAATATTCATATATTGATGAAATAAGAATTCTTTGCTGTTTTTCTACCAGAAGCGACGGATGTGTAAATTAAATATTTTTAAATAATTTTCTCAACGACGTTCTACTCTTCTATTCTTCTACTTTTCTTTGCTTATGTAACTTACAAAATCTCGCACGCATTAGGTTGGACACCTTATGAGTGGTTGAATTTGATGGAGCCTGTGGTTTATTGACTTGATCAATAAGGTTAATATATAACCCCTTTCCACAATTAACTATTTGTAAATTCTGTATACGTATTTCGACAACCAAGTTGTCATCATCAGCAGATAAAATCAAAGTGTCGCACCTGGTAAAACACGGCGAAAAAATTGTACGAAAAATATACTCCGTACGCGATCCGCATCGTTGAAAACCAAGATGTGCACTGTGTCTGTTTCACAAGGTTTTTAAAAATACTTTTACTTAAACTAACATGCACTACGCCGAAAACGGTTATTATGGTCAAAAATGTGTGTGATTTATGTGTGTTTTATGACATTGCTCCTCTTGTCTTTCAGTAGAGAAAAAAGGGGCGTTTGCAGGGGGCCGGCGTCATAAACATTTACCAGATGGCCTGAATTCTTTACTATGTGCATGCTTTCATACGCGTCCAGTTCGCGATAATTGTACACGTTCTTTATCAAATGTAAACAATCCATATTAACACTGTGGTTATTTTCTAATATATGTCTCGCTATACCCGATTTTTCCGGTCGGTTGAATTTTATGTGCGAAAGGTGTTCTTTATACCTGGTTTCGATCGATCTTTTGGTTTGTCCGATGTATTGTTTATTGCACTCTAAACATTCAATCCGGTAGATTCCCGATTTTTTATTCTCTTCAATTTTGTCTTTTGCATTTCCTAACAGCAATTTAAGGGTATTATTAGGGCGGGAACACACCTTAAACCCGTGATCTTTAAAAATACTATTCAGATTTTTTGTCACACGATGGAAAGGTAAACAAACAAAATACTTTTCCCGATTGCTCTGTGGTCTTTCACCACAGAGCAATCGGGAAAAGTATTTTGTTTGTTTACCTTTCCATCGTGTGACAAAAAATCTGAATAGTATTTTTAAAGATCACGGGTTTAAAGGTGTGTTCCCGCCCTAATAATACCCTTAAATTGCTGTTAGGAAATGCAAAAGACAAAATTGAAGAGAATAAAAAATCGGGAATCTACCGGATTGAATGTTTAGAGTGCAATAAACAATACATCGGACAAACCAAAAGATCGATCGAAACCAGTTATAAAGAACACCTTTATCACATAAAATTCAACAGACCGGAAAAATCGGGTATAGCGAGACATATATTAGAAAATAACCACAGTGTTAATATGGATTGTTTACATTTGATAAAGAACGTGTACAATTATCGCGAACTGGACGCGTATGAAAGCATGCACATAGTAAAGAATTCAGGCCATCTGGTAAATGTTTATGACGCCGGCCCCCTGCAAACGCCCCCTTTTTTCTCTACTGAAAGACAAGAGGAGCAATGTCATAAAACACACATAAATCACACACATTTTTGACCATAATAACCGTTTTCGGCGTAGTGCATGTTAGTTTAAGTAAAAGTATTTTTAAAAACCTTGTGAAACAGACACAGTGCACATCTTGGTTTTCAACGATGCGGATCGCGTACGGAGTATATTTTTCGTATTTTTTCGCCGTGTTTTACCAGGTGCGACACTTTGATTTTATCTGCTGATGATGACAACTTGGTTGTCGAAATACGTATACAGAATTTACAAATAGTTAATTGTGGAAAGGGGTTATATATTAACCTTATTGATCACCTTATGAGTGGTAGTGTAAATATTATACTCACTACTTAAACATAATGTTACAGCTATATCAGGAACTTTTAAAATCTCTTTCGTTATACCTATTTTTGCCCATCACTGTTTGTAATAATGTTAACCATTTATTTACAAATATACTTATAATCATACTTGTCCACATCAGATTTTGTGATACATGAAATTTCTGATATAGCTACCACATTAACTATGTGTAGAGATAAGAAACTTAATTTTATATACTGTACATTGTATAAAAAACGTTCATTAATAAAGTAGTACAGTTGGGACCAAGTTGGCGGTGGTGAATGTGCACATCTACTACATGCCCCTAACGCCAAGTAATTGATCAAACTATAAGGTAACTGGTACCAGATTCGTATTGAGAATGCTTTGGAATGTGTATTTATTTAAATTACGTATGTAAATCGAGATAATAATTAGATAAATTACATTATAATATTCTCACGTAATTATTAAATTAGTATTTAAAATTTTAATTCTGGAAATCTCGGAATCTTTTATTATTATTATTATTAATATTTATCAATAAAATAAGAGCCAACTGCCCTATCTCTTAAGCTGTTGTAGTAGGCGTGTAGTTACAAGGCATCTTTCTCACCGCCATGTAAAAAGATACCAACTGTATAGGTTATTCATGTTTTGATAAAGTTTATTTTTGGACTCTGTATTCTTTTACATATATTTTTAATTAATTAACATATATGATTATTTTCTCTAACACATACATAATTACATTACTTTAAAAAAAATGTATAATTTTTGTAGACATAAATTTCTTGTAATAACAATAGCGAACATACGAGGAAGATTAGAGAAATTTTCAGATACTCTGTATATATGAAATCTATAGCAACCAAACTCACGACAAGGAAGAGTTTGGCATTTTCTTTTATCAAACATTTACTAAAACTGTCCTTTATATACAAGAAAATTCTTGCGATTGTTTTGTCTATTATAGTTATATGGAACGTAACACATAGGTAAGAAATGCGTTACAATAGCTTAACTTGCTTTAAATTATTTGAGCTAAAAAAAAGGTCCTACCTAAATATTAACAAAATTTAAAGAGTATGAGTAACTATGGAAGTGCCTACAACCAACAGTATATGTTACCTAATACAGTACTTTTTAAACGCAGTACTAAAAGTACTTAAAGATCTGCAAATACACGACTTAATGCTTCACCATAATAACACGCCTTCTCAACAGTTAATTTTTTGAAGGATGAAGATTTTAGAATGTGGACCATTCACCATATTCACTGGATTTGATTTATTGTGACATCTAGCTCATCTTCAATATAACAAAAATACTTAGGCATCGATTTTCCACTGAAGAATTTCATTCTGAAATTAGGATATTTTTTTGAGAACCTGTATTCAGAGGCACGGTTGGATGTATTAAAAAAGGAAATATCGACTTTAAAGATGTATTAAAGGGGATTTCTTCAAACACATTTAGTACAATTTTTATCATAGTCATCCTCGTATAATTGCAAATTTACTGTTGTTTTTTCATTCAATATAATTTATTTTCAAATTTATGTACAATGTATAACTATTGAATATATTATTTAATATATTTTTCCTAGTTCATTCATTTGTTTTATTCGATACCTTTTACCTCAAATTTTCGAAAGTAAACAATTTAATTTACAATGATAATTGAAAATTAGCGAAAATTTCAATAAACCTATAAAAATAATTGTATGGGTAATTTAATTTACATCAACGGTTTATATATCTTTTGTTCCGAGCACCCCCTCGAACTCCTGTTACCCTAATCCAAATTAAAACCTCGCAAAAATTCAAGAAAGCACTAAAAATAAACCTAATGTAAATAAAATATATTATGAATAATTAAAGATTCAAAATAATAGTATAGGCAACCCAATTTACCCATTCGCGGTGTATATTTGGTTGCCTAACTTTGAATACCTGTTGCGCCTGATACCTTCTCGCACTCCTGTTATCCTAATACAAAATAAAATTTTCGCGAAAATTGTTAAAAATTTTATTTTGTATTAGGATAACAGGAGTGCGAGAAGGTATCCGGAGCAACAGGTATTCGAAGTTAGGCAACCAAATATACACCGCAAATGTGTCAATTAAGTTGCCTATACTATTATTTTTATTTATTTCTTGAAATTTTCATTTTTATATTAGGATAACAGGAGTGCGAAGAGGCATTCAAAGTTAAGCAATAATATACAGATTATTATTATAAATTAAGTTGCCTTTAGGATTAATTTTATTGTTATTCATTAGATTTAAAAATTCATAATTTCGTTTGTGAATAATTTTACGAATAATATGTATATTGGGGTTAAAATATTTTAAATAAAGAAAACATTAAGTAGATTTATTATTATTTATTAAAAAAATTATGTTCTATACATTTTTTTAAAATATGAGATTTGACAATGTGATATACAACATTAACGCCTGTAGACATTCACAGAATATCGTTAGATCAGCGAATAGTAACTTGTATTGCTTCCTCGGCAAATTTTTCTTCCACATGTTCAAAAGTTCATGATATTCTACCATCAGGAATCTAAAATTTAAATACATTAATTAAAAGAAAAAATAAAACGCAAAAATCTTAATTTTGAATAAAAAACATTACTATATTCTAAGACTTCAACAGATTTTAAAATATCGCAATAACTAAAAGAATTATCAATTTATAAACGAAAATACAATTATTTTATTTACAATAGCAAAATTATGCAATAGACCCAAGGAATTGGTGAATGTTAACTTTTTTAAATTTTGATTTTTGAGGAGGCATAAATTAGATAAATTTTGGTACGGTGTCTCGATAATTATATTAGGTGTGCAACTAAGTTCTCGCTGTTTTTCAAGAGATGGCTCCAGTAGTAAGTGCTGGTCGATTGTGACATAACCAAAACGTCATGAACCATGCTTAGACATATAGTAAACAAACCGCTTTAACACATTAGTGATTTTGTTTTTGCGTCATATACTTTTGGTTGTGTGAAAATGTCTGATTTTGTGCCAAATAATGGTCATTTGCGGGAAGTGTTGCTTTTCTTCTTTCATTCGAAGAAAACGGCGGCTGAAACGCATCGAGAACTCCAAAAAGTTTACGGAGATGCTACTCTAAGTGAAACAAAGTGCCCTGATTGGTTGTGTCGCTTCAAAGACGGTGATTTCGATGTTGACGACCGTTCGCGTGAAGGAAAACCAAAAGCCTTCGCAGGCATTGCTTGATAAGGATCCGTGCCAAACGCAAAAAGAGCTTGCTTCAGCATTAGGAGTTACCCGCCGAGCCATTTCCCAGCGATTGCATGCGTTGGGAATGATTCAAAAACAAGGAATTTGGGTTTCTTATGGTTTGAAGCCAAGAGACGTTCGGCGTCGTTTTTTCGCCTGCGAAAAACTGCTCCAGCGGTAAAAAAGGAAGGGTGTTCTTAATCGCATCGTTTCGGGTGATGGAAAATGGATTCATTACAGCAACCCAAAGAGAACAAAATCATGGGGACTGCCCGGTCATGCTTCTACGTCGTCGGTTCGGCCGAATATTCACGCTGCGAAGGTTTTGCTGTGTATTTGGTGGGACCAGCGCGGTGTTATTTATTATGGACTGTTGAAACCGAACGAAACCATCATTGGGGAACGGTATCGAACTCAATTGATGCGATTGAGCCGAGTACTGCGCGAAAAGCGGCCACAATACGAGCAGAGGCACGAAAAAATGGTTCTACAGCATGACAACGCTCGACCTCATGTTGCCCGCTAAAACCTACTTAGAAGCGCTCAAATGGGAGGTCATACCCCCCCGCCATATTCCCCAGATATTGCGCCGTCCGATTATTACTTGTTCCGTTCGATGGCACATGGTCTGGCTAATCAACAGCTCCGCTCATATGAAGACATCTCAAAATGGCTTGATTCGTGGATAGCCTCAAAAGACGAACACTTATACCGTAACGGTATTCTATCTCTGTCAGACAGATGGGAAAAAGTTATCTCTAGCGATGGGCAATATTTTGAATGATTCATTTGTAAACATTTTCTCACAATAAAGTTGCATTTTCATCAAAAAAACAGCGAGAACTTAGTTGCGCACCTAATAGAATAACTATTTAAATAAATACATTTAAGATTCCGCTTAAATATTCACATGTGTGCTTATAAACACTGAAATAAGGAAAACATGAAAACTAAAAACTTTCTATAGTATTTACACCAGATGGCTCATTGTATTTTGCCTTTCGGAATATTAAATTCAAATACATTAATAAACAATAAAAAAATTTAAGTAATATAATCCTCAAATTTGAATAAAAAATATTACTATATTCCAAGATCTCTCTAGATTTCATAATTATGCAGTAACTAGAAGTAATTATCAATTTTTATATGAAAATGAAAAATAATTTTATATGTATATATGTATGTATCATATGTATGTATGTATGTATGTATTATATGTTTGCAATACAAAAGTGGGAGAAAACGAAACTGCCAGTGAAAGATATTCTATCCTCCTTTCTCGCGCGCTTTAACCTAACTGCACTCTTTCCACTTGTGGACAGCGCATATCTAATTCTAGAATGAACAAGTCTGTGTATATATATATATATATATATATATATATATATATATGTATATATATATATATATATATATATATATATATATATATATATATATATATATATATGTATATATATATATACAGACTTGTTTCATTCTAGAATTAGATATGCGCTGTCCACAAGTGGAAAGAGTGCAGTTAGGTTAAAGCGCGCGAGAAAGGAGGATAGAATATCTTTCACTGGCAGTTTCGTTTTCTCCCACTTTTGTATTGCAAACAACTTCCCCTACTTTCTCGCGTGCATTGACAATACGTACCTACATTTTTGAATTGTATAAATTATTTGATGCATTTTATTTGAATCTTTTAATAAAATGCAACATGGCTATTTTCTTGAAATGTTTTGCCGTTTGGCGTGAAACTAATAAAATATTCTTGAAATAAATGAAATAGAAAATTCTAAAAATTAAAAAGATTTTCAAACATGGCTATTTTCTTGAAATGTTTTGCCGTTTGGCGTGAAACTAATAAAATATTCTTGAAATAAATGAAATAGAAAATTCTAAAAATTAAAAAGATTTTCAAACATGGCTATTTTCTTGAAATGTTTTGCCGTTTGGCGTGAAACTAATAAAATATTCTTGAAATAAACGCGAGAAAGTAGGGGAAGTTGTTTGCAATTCAAAAGTGGGAGAAAACGAAACTGCCAGTGAGAGATATTCTATCCTCCTTTCTCGCGCGCTTTAACCTAACTGCACTCTTTCCACTTGTGGACAGCGCATATCTAATTCTAGAATGAACAAGTCTGTATATGTTACTTAATCTTAAAACCTTCTACTACTAAGTGTCCCTTGTACTGTTAGTAGAGTCGAGTTTCTTTCCTCTATAACTCCACTTCCAGATCCTTCTGCCTTGTGCGAACTCCCTTAGTTGCTCTAACACTATATCTCTTTTCTGTACTGCCTTCCTCACTTCCGCCGACCATAATCGAGTAGTTAAAAATTAAAAAAAAAATTTGTTTCTACAGCTTTTTCATCATATATATGTTGGACTTGTATATGTATTTGTTAAAAATGAATGATTTCCTAAACCATATATAAAGCAACATCTTTACTAAATATTTGTATACCATAGGTCACTTTAAATTTTTCAGGATCGGGAGAAAGTTCGTAACTCGATAGTTTTACATTTAAAAATCCTATCATATTTTGTTTCTCATAATATGCCCATAATTAGTGTGTGTTGTTTCCAACATCAGCACTTATCTAACCAATAATCGGCCTGTCTGAATCTCTTACCTCTTGTTTTCTATGTTAATATATCACTTGCAGAAGTGTTGATGTCTTGGTTTATACAATTGCCCATATTTTAACATAACATGTTTGATTTGATTTTGAACTTTATATTTTCCAAAATTAACTTCATAAGACTTGATTTCATAGTGAATGTAGACTAATGAAAATTTTCAATTATTACAAATTCTTTATGTAAAACTTAAAGAACGATGGTAATATTTTTGGTAATGGTTTTGCCGTTATCAAACCCAATATTTTTTCTGTTTTCTGTACCTATAATTCATTTTAATTTACATTTTGTGAAAATCGAGACATATTTACCTGGAGCTGTTGGAATTTTTTTAAGCATTTACAATGTATCCAAATCGCTTCTACTATTGAGTGAATCAAAACGATCATCAAAATATGAATTTGCTCTGCTGGTTTCAATGACATTTGTAAATACCTCCTGAAAAGGAATTCAAAAGTTAATAACTTAAAAAAATTTGTTTCTACAGCTTTTTTCATTGTATATACGTCGCACGAATTTTGTGAAAAAATTTATTGCTCTCTGGCGAGACTCGAACTCACAAACTTATAGTCTCATGCTTACCGGGCATCTGATACATAAACAAAATATGTAGTGAGTCTAATTCAAGTACTTGGACTTGTATATGTATTTGTTAAAAATGAATGATTTCCTAAACCATACTTAAAACATGTTTACTAAATATTTGTGTACCATAAGTCACTTTTAATTTTTCAGGATCAGAGGAAAGTTCATAACTCGGTACTTTTATATTTAAAAATCCTGTCATATTTTGGTTCTCATAATGTGCCCATAATTAGCATATGTTGTTTCTAATCAAAAATCTGCCTGTCTGAATCTCTTACCTCCTGTTTTCTATGTTAATATATCACTTGCACAAGTGTTGGTGTCTTGGTCACATACAATTGCCCATATTTTAATATCACATGTATGAATTGCTTTTTAATATTTTATTTTACAAAATTAATTTCATAAGACTCGATTTCATAATGAAGTAGAATGTAGAATAATGAAAATTTTCAAATATAACAAATCCTTAAGGTGAAACTTAAAGAATAGTGGCATTTTTTTGGTAATGATTTTGCCATCATCAAACCCAATACTTTTTCTGTACCAAAACTGTAAAATTAACATGTTCGTATACGTAAATTATTTTTAAATTATCAACCTACTTGGAGACACTGCGTTAAATTGAAGTATAGAATTCTGGGCTTTCTTTTACATTTCTATTGTACTTATTTTTAAATGTTTAAAAAGCAGATCATTCAGTGCTGGAACAAACACATATATTTATTACAAAATATTATTATAATTATAATTTTAAATTAGGTTTTGTGAAAATCAAGACATATTTACCTGGTGCTATCGGAATTTTTAAACATCTACAATGTATTATGTACATTAGTCTTTTTTTGCCTCCAAGATCTGCCTATTAGCACTAAAAAAATTGCAGTTTATATTAATAATTTGTTACTGTTATGTATGTACAGCATAAAAATTGAAGCATTTCATTTATATATTATATTATAAAATGAAAAATAATAAAATAATGTTTTCATTCCGTTCTAAAGAGAACTAGGTTAGAGATTAAAATTGGGTATTATGAAAATTTGTACAATAATGATTAGATGGCGCCACAAATTAAATGACAAATTATTTTATAAATACCAAAAATTAGAATTTACGCTCATAATTGATGTATGAAAATGTTTATCATAATATATTTTCAAATATACTATAATAAGTGAAAAATAACGAATTAATATATAATTCTGTGGCGTCCTCTTTGATACGGTGACCAAATTTTACAAACTTCTTTTCGTAGGAATATTTTGTAGAACTGAAACTAGAATGGGGACTAGTTACAGTTTGTACAATGGTTGTTAGATGTCACCACCAATTAAACCAAGAATGAATTTATAAATATTAAAAATTAAATTTTAAAAATTGCATTGTAACTAAGAAACATAAATTTTTAAAAATAATTAGATCTGATAATGTGTTCCTAAGAATTCCTGGAGCCATACGAATTTATAAGTTCTTAAATATTAATTGCACATACATATATAGGGCTTGCTTAGAATTATTTATTTATATTTACGTTCTTGTACGTATGCATTTATTCATAATAAAGATTGTCGGGAATTTTTAATTTCTAACTTATTCAAAGAAGATATAAATCTCACACTCATAGATGATGAAAATGAACATATTAATAAGAAATTTTATTATATCAAGATTATTACGGAAATTTTAAAATTTTTACCCAAACTTTGTTTTGTACATGTGCGTGTTTGTGTGTGCTGGATGGGTATATAAAGTATACAGCCATGCAGAGATGAATGTTTGCGTTTTTCTAGTTAAAATATTCGTTCTAATTTAGTTTTTGATGCAATTCCCTCATTAGCCAATAAATGCGAGTAAATCTTCTAGAAAATTTTGTTAAGTTACTTTAATTTTCCAAGTTTTTTTTTCATTTTGCGCACTTTGATAATTTGGTACTATTATGTAAGTATAGGAGAGAAATCGAAGCATTTGATTTATATATTATTATATTATAAAAAGAAAAATAATAAAATAACAATGTTTAGAGTATCTGAACTTTCTTCAGTGTTTTCACTTCGTTCTAACGTGAACTGGGTATGAAACTAAAATTGGGAATTATGAATCTTTGTTCAATAGTTAATAGTTGGCGCCACAAACTAAACGAAAATGTTTTGAAAAAAATTCTGCTCTATGGTGAGACTCAAACTTACAATCTCATGCTTACCGGGCAAATATTTAAAATATTTAATCACACACAAGATCAAATAATTGAAGAAATACTGAGAGTGAATATAGGCAGTATGTCAAGAAGATTTGGGATAACTATTAAGAGGAAGAGCGGAATATTAGTATTTATTTTAAATAAATTGATTGTTAGTATTTATATGTATAGAATAAAATGACATATGTGAAAAACCGGTAATGACTTTTCGGTACACCTGATACAAAATCACAAAAGTCTTCCTTGTACTAGACTTCCGCGGTCGTGGTCTATGCTATCTGCTTCTGGGTTTCCGGGCTGGAACCGCGTCCCTTGTATATCTGCCGATGTTTCGTACCCATTTGTATGGGACATATTCAGGGCTGAATTACTGTACTGAAACAGTTTCAGTTCAATCCTGAAGATGTCCCATACAAATAGGTACGAAACGTCGGCAGATATACAAGTGACGCGGTTCCAGCCCGGAAACCCAGAAGCAGATAGCATCTTCCTTGTTAATTTTTTCATTACTTTTTTAAATATCTATTTGTCTCTTCTCTTTCTGCATGCAAATTTAATGAAAGGAAAAAAGAAGAAATAGTAAGATAATTTCTTAGAAGTGCAATTAATAACAATGGAAATACCAAACATTTTAAAATTAGCTTTAGGGCTTTGTTTGTCTAACCAGCATTGAGAAGTTTAACATTTAATGTATTTAGGTCTCATTATAAGGCATGTAATGGAAGCTTCTTATGTAAAATGGTTTGAATAAATCAATATTGAATTTCTATGTGTTGTTGTACGCAAATGTGTAATTTATATTTAAAAGGAGGGGTATGTAGGAAGTAATAAAGCAATTTTCTAATGCTCTTCCATGTTGCCCAAAACTTGTGATAGACATCGACAAATATGCTTTGATAATACCCTCATAATACGTAAAGTACAAATATTATTATTTACATATAATGAACTGTTAGATAAATTTACCCAAACATTCAAAATTAATTAACAACATTGTTATTAAATGTTGATATTTCGTCCCTTCTAGCTTTAATAAATTTGAATTAACTTACCTATATATATGGACACCGTTGTCTCTGTATTTGTTAACTAATCAACGCGCCTTAGCAAACAAAAGCCTATCTATATCCCAAGTGACAAAGGATCCATTAGTCTTGAACGAAGAGAATGTTACGTACATGTCCTTATTTAGAATGTGGAAATTTATTCCGTTCCAATTGTAATTAGTCTTGGCGGATAATTTGGTTAATTTGAAATTTAAAGTTGAAAGTTCTATATGAAGTGTTTATATACGAAGTGTGGCAATTAAATAACGAAACTAGCGTGAAAAATGTTATTTATTACAAATCAATATATATTTAACTTTTATCCACTTCAACATACTTTACTCACCTATCTGTACACTACTGTATACGTGTCCGCCATTGCTCAAAACAATGCTGTAGTTCATCAGTTGTCAGCATCTTTGACAACTCTGCCGTTTTTGCTTTTACATGTTTAACAGACTGAAAATGTTCTCTTTAATGCACTTTTCACTTCTGGGAACAGGTAGATGTCACATAGTGCGAAATCTGGCGAATACAGCGGATGATCAAGCACAGCGACGCGCTTGTCCTCTAAAAATTGCTTCACAAATGGGGCATTCTTACACAAACTTTTGTCATGTTTAATTCATTATGCAAAATGTGCCTTACTGTTTCTTTGTTAATGTTTACCATATCGGCGATCATCCGGTCGGTCTTTCTGCACAATTTCATTAATCGTCTGAACGTTCCCTTCAGTTCTTGTAGTCACAGGTCGACCAGAACGTTTATAATTTTCGACCTCTTCCCGATCTTCAGAAAACCGTTTATACCATTCAAAAACTCGTGCACGCGACATAACATCATCAAACTCCTTCTTTAACATTTCTAAACATTCTGTTGGCGATTTTTTCAGGTTAATTCACTGCTCGATTTTTATGTCAATCATTATCACGGCTCCACCAAGTATCAGTGTCCTATACAATTAAAGACCTAGAATGAACTAAAGCAGGCAGAGAGACGAAACTACGGGTTGTTGCTTGAGAAGTATCAAGATCAATGCCGTTTCAATTACAGCCTCGCTCGATGCGGTTGTGCGATGGAAGGAGCACAGTCTCGTTATTTAATTGCCATACATTGTATATATGGGGAAAATCTTGATTTAGTATTGAAACGGCGAGTAAATAATGATTAATTCGTATCAACTAAAGAATTACCACGCGCGGAAGAAACCCGGAAACTAAAAATACGTTTAAATATATACGCACACACGTATATATATATATACAGCTGAATGTGATAGGCACTCCAATAAAACAGGTGTTTTACAAAGTCAGTAATAGTTCAGAAATGAGGGTTATCGGGGAAACATGTGTAACCATTAATAACAGTATCTAAAGTAGAAATTACTAGAAAATGTCCATTAGATTAGATATGTAAGATAAAATTTTGAATTTTTTCATTTGATAGTATATTACGGTATACGTACAGAAGAAAAGATTATTTGCCGATTTTAAAAATTATTTTAGAGTGTAAGTTTTCTTTTGTGAGTTTCTGTGTATACGTATACATAAACAATATGCCAAAAGAGCCACAATTATTTGCGGCTTTTCGTGGCCAAATAATTTTATTACATAAGCAGGGGTTATCCAAGTGAAAATTGCTAAAAGACAATAAAGTGTTTGCTTTGTGCAATGTAAAATACAATTAAACGTTACGAAACAATGGCGGATATCACAATTTATCTAAAAGCGGCAAAAACGTGTTACAACTGTTCGAAAAGATCGACTTATACAGCGAATCACGCTCCAGGATATACGCAAATCCGTTATAGCGAATTCTGCTGAACTCTGTGGGGTTGATTGCAGCGAATTTGCGTGTCCGAAAACCGCGACCCGAATATTTGCTTACGAAGTTGTACCGCAAGAACGCCTTTCGCGGGCGAAAAAATGTAGATGTTGAAATATGGATGTGTTAAAGTAATTTGGTCTAATGAATCTAATATTGACGCAAGTATTTAAAAGTATCCTATAATCCGTGTAATAAGCACAGCAAAACTCATCGTTGTTTTTTCTCCGAAATGAAAATATTCCAAAATCTAAAGCTCTTCGTATATTTATTGCAGATGTACAGATCCCTTAGATTCAGTTATGGTCGCCAGAGGTCATGGAAGGAATTTCTACCTGAACGTATTTCATTCACTATTAAACACGATGGTGCAAGCATCGTGATTTGGGGATGTGAGACTGCATAAGGTGTCGGAGAAGTGGCATTTGTGCTCATGAATCGGGTGCACTATATCGACATGCTGGAAGAGGTTCTTGAAGCATCTACTGTACAATTTTATGATATCGATTTAGGTGATTATTACTTTCAGCAAGACAACGACCTTTGTCACAAAGCTCGACCTGTAATTAGATAGTTTGATGAGAATCGAGTTAAGCTCTTGGATTGCTCGCCGAAGTTCCCTCTTCTCTCGTTCATAAAGAACTTATGGCATATCTTAAAGGAAAGAATTCATAAACGCAACCACACCTTCACAGTATTCGTGGCTACTATGCCTCAAATAATTAATGCTGTAATAAAGGCTGGAGGAGGTTGCATTAAATATTATTTTATTTAATAAAACAAGGTTATAAACTCTATTATGTAGCACGAAAAAAGTACCCTGCCTATAACATTTGCTCACAGCTGTACATATCTATGTGTGGGTGCGTATTTAAACGTATTTTCTCGCGAAAAACATAGAAAGTTATCTTCTTCTGGGCTTCCGGGCTGGAACCGCGTCACTGGTATAACCGTCGACGTTTCGTACCCACTCGTATAGGACATTTTCAGGGCTCAACTACTGCTACTGTACGCAACGTCGGCAGTTATACCAGTGACGCTGTTCCAGCCCGGAAGCCCAGAAGAAGATAGTATGGACCACGAGCGCGGAAGTTTACGTACCAGATTGGAAGTTATCATTTGTGTTTACTTTTTTTGGAATGCAAATTATATTGGGTCTGGGAAAAAGTTCGTGGCGTTTTTCCCGATAGATGGCATTGGTTGCCGATAACTAAAGAACAACAAGTCACAGCGACACCACCGACGGCTCGTTTTTTAGATGACCTTCCGAACGTTAGTTTGAGCGTAGAAACATTGTAATCGGTGCAGTGGTTGGAAAGTTATTCGCACTTGAAAATGGAGAAGAATAATGAGAAATTTCGCGATATTCTGCAATATTATTATGATAAGGGGAAGAACGCTGCGCAGGCTTGTGATAAAATTTGTGCTGTGTACGGTGAAGGTACTTTATCGAAATCTGTTGCGCGGAAATGGTTCGCTCGCTTTCGTTCTGGAAATTTCAATGTGAAAGATGAGTCACGCTCCGGTCGTCCAATCACTGAAAAATCTGATGAAATTCTTGAAAAAGTCCAACAAGATAAGCATATCAGGAGTGTCGATATTGGCATGGAGCTAGGCATTGACCACAAAACTGTTTTGAACCATTTACACAAAGCTGGTTACAAAAAAAAGCTTGACGTATGGGTTCCTCATGAGTTGAGCGTGAAAAACATGATGGACCGAATTAACATCTGCGATGCGCTGCTGAAACGGAATGAAATCGAGCCGTTTCTGAAACGTTTAATAACCGGAGATGAAAAATGGATTACGTACGATAATCGGAAGCGTAAAAGATCGTGGATAAAGGATGGTGAGCCGTCACAAGCGTTCGCTAAGCCAACATTGACGCCAAAAAAAGTGATGCTGTGTGTATGGTGGGACTGGAGGGGAATCGTCCACTACGAGCTACTTCCAACTGGTCAGACGATTGATTCTCAACTCTACTGTGCACAACTAGAAAGATTACGCCAGGCGATTGAAAGAAAATGGCCCGAATTGATTAATAGGAAAGGTGTTGTCTTCCATCATGACAACGCCCGACCACACACTTTTTTGATGACCCGTCAAAAATTGAGAGAGTTTGGTTGGGAAGTTTTGATGCACCCACCTTACAGTCCGGATATAGCACCCTCTGACTATCATCTGTTTCGATCTCTGCAGAACTCTCTCAATGGAATTAAGTTGGTTTCAAAAGAAGCCTGTGAAAACTACTTGATTCAGTTTTTCGACCAGAAACCACAGAAGTTTTTCACCGATGGGATCATGGATCTACCAAAAAAATGGCGAAACATTGTCCATAATAATGGAGCATATTCGGTTTAAATGAATTCGTCCACGCGCCATGCGGGGACCAGTTGAATTTTACTGAAAAAACGCCACGAACTTTTTTCCAGACCCAATATTAATATATTATTTATATCTATATTTATCTCTATAATTTTTAACTTAATTAGAAAATTAATTGCGATTTTAACTCTTGTAATATTTTGAGGTTGTTTTATATGAATTTTGTGTAATAATAGACACAGTGGGATCAAAAATGACTGATTAGAGAACATCTTCACTTATTAAGTTTACAACAGTTGTACTATAAACATTTTTAATCATTGTTTGAATGGCATTGGCGTGCGAATGTTTATAAACATTCACAAACGTTCACACGCTAATGTCATTCATGAGAAAATTATCAAACTTGGTTGACATAAAACTCACGTACTTTAATTGAAACTTATTTACATTCTATTAGGTGTGTGGGTTGCAGTGCCCCGAAGACGATTTATTGATTCCATTTTTTTTATATGAAACAGTTATTGTTGTGAGGCACAGCGATGTAATCTTTCATCCTTTTTAAATAAATTAAACGAATATGAATTGTTGAATAGAGTTTTTTAATTATATCGCGTTTTTATTAATGTCGTAATTTCGACGTGCCTTTTCTGCTCCCTCATTAGTAAATTTAGGTTGATTGTTCGTTCCTCCGATTACTTTAAAAGCTGGATCTTTCAAAAGTACAGCACATAGTCTACAGTTCATTGTCGACATTTTAAACAACAGGCCCTGTCCAGAGATACACAAACGCACACAAGTATATTTAGGTATCGTGAACTTTCTTTAGTGCTACTGTTTATATTGTCCATCAGCGAGTCACAATTGTAGTTGTTTATTTCATATTATTCACATTCCCTGTCTTCGTCCGAAGGTCTCCACATTTTTTTATAATAAAATATTTGCTTTCTCACTTTACAATTTATATTTTGCGACTAACGAAAATGTACTGTATTACCGAAATATAAGGAATGTTAAGTTGTAATGCCGTTTTAATTATACGATGTAGTAATGCCTATTAAATGTAATTCCCAAAACTAATATAAATACGCAATTTATTTAATACCACTCTGGCTATTAAATCAACGAGCAACTCACGTCTCAGATGCGTTTACGTTTCATTAAGTTTTGACTGCAGAGGGTGTTATAAAAGTACTTAGTTGCTATTTAGTCATATTAAAATAAATTGAAACACACTATACCGATTCTTTTAAAAATGTTAGCGAGATATACGATTCGCAATGTGAACTCGGTCTTCGAGTTTCGAAAGTTAATAATTCAATATATTTGATCACTAAACTACTAAGTTTAAGCTAAGCGTGCTGAACTAAACAAAAGAGATGATATTCGATGACTGCTTATGACATTTAAACCTGTCGTAGGAGATCGGTAAGTAATAACGAAGAAGAGCATAGCAGACCATATACAGAATAGTTATCTTGAACATACGAACCTAGTTGTTAGCCCTAGAGAAACCCAATGTAGCCATATACAGAGCACTGTACCAATAGAACTCACATTGATAGATGTATTTGGATTCGAACATGCTCCAGAAGCTCATTGAAATATCGAGCAGATGAAGATTCTTCTAAGAACTAGCTCTGCACGTGAAATATCACTCGTGAGAAGCATTTACCATATATGTATATATAACAGTGTAATAAGCCTTATTCGTCTTCAATTTACTAAAGTTTTTTTCCCGTGTAGTAGTTCCAATTGCCTATTCTGTATACAGACTTTTCTTACATCTTTTTTTATTTGTTCTAAATATATGTATTTGCTGGGTCTAATTCAGGCTTACATCTTCACCTCCGGAT